>PVKS010001143.1:0-152482 GCA_004027875.1 Aplodontia rufa
CTTCCCTGTTTGGGAGTGGTTGGACTGTCGACTGTGCAGGCACCTTGGGCCCTCAGTGGGCTCCAGATGCTGGAGAAGTGACTCAGGTCCTTGCAACTGCAGCCCCTGTGCTCTCATTTCCAGCATCAACAGGTCTTCTAGCACCACCACCCCATACCCCCCTGATCCTCAAAGTCAGCAAAGAGAAGTTGGAGACTGTTTTCCAAGTCTCCTCTCACCACCATCACCTCCATGTTGAATAAAAGCATTCAGCCAAAAGCTGTGGTACTTTTAACAGCCCGCCCCATTCTCCAACCCCAATCTTCAGTTCTTTACACCTCCCCTTTCCTCCATCCCCTTCTGCCTCCTCTACCTCTTTTTCCTTCTCTTTCTCCTCTTTTCATCTCTTCTTTCTTTCTTCCTCTTTTCTTTCTTTCTCTCTCTGCTGGAAGCCCTTTGGCAAATCAGTTGACATTTGTTTGTATAGTTCTATACTTTTAAAATAGGGAGAACAGGGCTGGAGTGGTGGCTCAGTAGTTATGACATTTGCCTGGCATGCGCGAGTATGCAAGTTCAAACCCCAGTACAACATATGCAACAAAGTTTTGGAGCAATCAAGGACACATGCAAAACTAAATTAAAAAAAAATTGATTCTCTCCCTATTCTCTCTCTGTCCCTCTGTCTTTAAAAAAATAAAATAAAATAGGAAGAATAAAACGCAAATCCATGTTGACTTTCCCAGAATCATAACGGAATAATGGTCTCACACTGAACACATGCATGTAACCACTCTCAAGTCAAGAAATAAAAGTAATACCAGCCCCTCAGAAGCCTATTGTGTGCCGCTTCTACATACTGTCATCCAAAGGTAAACATACCTGGTTTCTAATACCAAGTATTAGCCTCACCTTTTAAAACTTGAGTTGGAGGGCTAGGGATGTAGCTCAGCAGTAGAGTGCGTGCTTAGCATGTGGGAGGTCCTAGGTTCAATCCTAGCACCAAAAATAAACAAGAAAACAAACAAACAAATGAAAACATTGGTTTGGATAGGACCATGGAATATGTGGCACCCTTTTGTAGGTCATTGCCAACCATGTTTGTTTGAGAGCTTTTCCTGCCTTCCTGGGAATAATTGTGGTCCAGCAGCTTTCACTGCTGTAGAAAGCTATTGCCACTTTTTACTCTTATGTATAGTGCTGTTTCACATGAATATTCTTATAGGTAGATTTGATGAACACATGTGCATTTGCCTCCAACTGTACTATTTGGGCTTGGAAGACAGAGGAAAGGTCTTAGATGGGAATATGAAATTAGGAATTGTCATCAGAATAGGGGTTAGATAGGGAGAGAGCAAAGGATTTTGGCAAAAGTCATGGTAAAATTTAAAAGTTAAGTCTGAGAAAATACTAGTAGATAAAATTCTTTCTTTTAAATTTAAGTTATCAAGATATTGATTTTAGATGTCCTCTGATGTTCCCCCTTCTTTTCTATTCTCCGCAGTGACTTATGTTCTATTTTCTCTCTTCCAGGCTGCCCCATTTCTAACTTTCTTCACCTGTGTCGTGTGTGCCCCACAGATCTGTATTCCGAGTCACCCGGTGTCTTCCAAGGAGGCAAAGACCACTCTTCTAGTGAGAAATGGAGAAAAACCAACCCTACAGAGGAGGTACTAGTTAACATAGGAGCATCTAAAATGCATATCTATCTATCTATCTATCTATCTATCTATCTATCTATCATCTATCTATCTATCATCTATCTAATCTATCTAACATCTATCAAATCATCTATCATTTAGTTTACCAACTTAATCTAGTTTGGTTATAAAATTAAAATGTTACAGAAATATATAATGTAGAAATTAGGATTCCACATACGTTCCTCTACTCTTCCACAACCGGTGATGTGAATTATTTTCAGAATCTTTTCTATATTACTTCTGTTTCAGTAGTAAAGAAATATAATGGTTATAATGACATGTGTGTATATATATCTGCCTATTTATTTTGTAACTTGTTTTATTCATTTATTGTCATTGGGGTTTCTTTCCTTTGCGTATCTTTATTGATTAATCTAAGGCTCTACTTTGAGATGTTGGTCATTATCACCTTATTCTAAATGGCATTTCTCATGGTAGAAAATTTGAAGTAAGTAGCAAAGAAGAAAAACGCTACAGTGGTAAATGAAATGGAAATTCTGAGGGATAGCAGGCATCCACTAATTTCCCCTGGATATAAGACATGAAACCCCGTGGCTTTCACCTTACTAAAATATTAGTTGGTATTTAGCAAATCCACAGACAAATTTTAATCTTCCATAAAAGTGAGTATCTTGAACACAGTCTTGCTATTTCATCTCTTGATTAAGTTGTTTTACTTTCCTTATTTCAACTTTATGGCCTTCAGAAATTATTTCTACTCACTGTGGCATGACTTTTTTGGTCTGTTTTATTGGTCACACCTGTTAGTAGAACCAAGCTGGTGACCAGTGCTTAGGGTCTGCAGTCAGAAGACCTGTAGTTGAATTACATCTCCAGTGTATCTTAGCTTAGTGCCTCTGAGCTAGTGAAAAAATTTTCCCTCAGTTTCTAGATTTATAAAATTGGTAGACCACCTAACAGAATGCCTCGAAGCATTGCTATGAAAAAGGTTCAATAATGAAGGCTATTTAAATTGTCTTTGATAATTTTTTTGTAGTGATCTTTACCACTTTTTTTTTTAAAGGTTAACTAGATTTTTATTTCTATTTTTTTAATCGAGTTTTTCACATGTCTTTTGTTACTCCAACACTTAGTTGTGTATGTGGGTTGCTGGGGTTTGAACCCGTGTACTTGCGCATGCAGGGCAAGCACCGTAACCACTGAGTCACCGCTCCAGCCCCGATCTTTACCACTTTGACGTTGTCTCATTGGTCAGGAAGGAAGGTTTACTACTGCTTAGAATGGCACATGGGACAGGACAGTACAGTGCTCAGGAGGCAGGCTCTAGAATCAGATTGCCTGGATTCTTCCTGAGACTGCCTCCTCCAGGTTGGGTCCTGGAGGAGGTTACTAACTCTTCTTTTGCTTTCCTTGTATGAAATGGAGTCATAGCCACTATCACATAGCTGCTGTTACCATTGAGAGGATTAAAGGGTATAAAATCCATATCAATCATTTAGTGCTAAATTATTCAATACGAAAGCCACTTGCTGCATATGACTTGAAATGTGGCAAGTTGATTATGTGCCCAAAAGTTAGCATGTTGAGTAGACTGTGTTAAATAAAATATGGTATTGAAATTAATTTTACTTGTTTCTTAAAAAATGTGGCCACTAGTAAATCTGATGTCGTTTATGTGCCTTTCATTTGTGACTTGTGCTATTTATTTATTTTAGGATAGTTTCATCTAACATATAGCAATCACTCAAAAATGTTCAGCTACTATTTTGGGGTTGTACATTATACTTCCAGATAAATGACAAAGACAACAAAACGCTTGTTTTAAATATGTGTCTAGGGTCCAGTTGTCATGACATCATCAGCTGTAGTGGAGATGCGATTTCTACTTGGGTGGGGGAAATGTTGCCCTGAGTTTTGCTCACTGATAGGAATGCTTTTGGTGTGATCAAATCAAGGTTTCTCTCCAACAGTGGACTGAGTAATGATTGCAAACTAATTACAGCATGCACACTGCACTTTGCTTTGCAGTAACGGCTTTCTACCAGCTGTTTCCTCTAGCAGTTGTTCATTTCAAGTAGGTACCGATGCTGCTGCAAGTGTGCAATGCTAGGAAGCAATTTCAATTCTTTGCTTAAAATTGAAATCTGTATTTTTTGTTTTACATTTTTTCTAAGGGCCCTTCAAAATCCACATAGCTCTAAGGCTAATTTCATAGCACCCTTTCTGGTCTCTTTTCAGAAAAAAAAATCTTCTGAAGATTATACACAGAATGGTACAAAATCTCAAGTTTAATTAAGCTTTAGCAAAAATATCCTTTAACCATTACATTTGTTTCTTGCTTTATTCCCTCATAGCCTGCAACTCTTCTGAAGTACACTTTAAAGTAGAGATTCAATAGAGCCATTTAGAATAGTCGTTACTGTAGATTAAATAACTATTCCCATCTGGATCATGAAATATATAATCTGTATTTCTCTCTGGATAATAAATACAGTAAGTAACTACTTAATATCCCTGAGGCCATCGCTGTGTCTGTTCTGGTGGGTTTTCTTTATTATCTATCAATGAGGTATTTTCATTAACTCTTTCTTTGCAAAGAAACATATCCTATAAGCTTATTGCTACCAAGAAAGGCATTCTGTTGGTTCCTGTGTCCCCAGCAGGCTTCAGACGTGTAATGGTGACTAGTCACAGTGGCTGGCATTTACTGAGACCTTACTGCATTGTAGATTCAAAGTCATGGGGACAATGCTAAATGATTTCATGCTAAACATCATCTCATGTAAATATTTTCCAAAACCATTTGAGAAGCATTATTAACCTCCCCGCCCTCTTAGAGTCCGGAAAACTGAGATTTACAGTTTTACAGCACATAAGTGGCAAAACTGAGATTCTAATCTACATTTATGTGACTCTAAGTCCCAACCTCTATGATGTTAAGTCAGGGGCTCCAAACAAGTATGAGTCCGTTAGGGCTGTGCTGGGTGATTTGGGGATTCAGAGGAATGACATTGGGGTGCAGGGAATAATGAGTGAGAATGCTTATTTAGACATGTCCTCTTATCTTTTTGAAATCTCTCTTTGTGTTTTATTGTGTATAAGATATATCAATATGACAATGCATTATGAAATAGCTGTACAAGTTTACAAGTTTTGGGAATGCATGCTTAATTATTTTCTGATTTTTTAACCACCAAAGTAAGTCCCACATTTTACCATAGCCTTAGAACAAAGGTAATTGCACTGTCTTCACCAAAACTGTAGCACATGAAAAGTACCATGACAATAAATATGATCCCACATTTAAAACTTTGTAACCTGACAAGTCTTTTGACGAAGCATCTTTGTTCTCATCCTGACTACAGCTTGGGGGAAGCTCTGTATTCAGGAGGTGCTGCTCTCCTTTGGGGTTAACAGAATTTTGCTCAACTCTGCTCTGAAGTGAATAGAAGCCAGGCCACCCTGCTGCTGCCTGCCTGTTCCTACCACCTACTCTTGGCTGGCCTTGGACTCCTGCTTGCTCTGCTGCTGATGCAGCTTCCTGCAACTTCCAGGTGAGTAATTGCCTGACCCAGTGTTGCCCCAGTCACGTTGGCTGCAGTCGGGCAGGAAAGGCTGTGACTTTGATTGCCTTGGACACTAATTATTCCCCGCAACAAACACAAGGTTGCTTTCTGCACCACAGTCTATACTGCAGGTTGGCTGCAGAGGAGAGAAGGAACTACAAAGAACCACAATACAGGAAAAAATGGGATTGATTTATGTTAGGAACAAAGGGAAAAGGGCAATCCTTGTTTCCTTGTCTTGGGAATCTCACCCCTTTTTTCCTTTCTCTCTTCTTCCTCCTCTTTCTCCTTTTTAATGAGAGAAAGGGCCTTTCTTCAATCCCTCACAATGCAATCCTCCACTTCCCTTTAGGAATGCCTGACTTCCAGTCCACTGGTGTGGCCTTATATCTTCCCATACTAAAATAATTCATGTACATAATAAATCACAGCAGCAAAAGTTCAGAAATTTAAATCATTCAATCTAGAATGTGAACTCCAACAGACCACTTCAGAGTGGGATTTCTATTCTAACTGCTGTTCCTGAAACCTCTTTCTCTGAGCAGGAGGTAAAGATGTGTCACCTGTACGCTTCCGGTCTCCTTGTGGGGAACCCTGGGAAGGCATCTGTATGCACACGTACTGCTCCAAGGGGCAGCCACTGTCCAAGATGGTGGAGGTTAAATCCATGTTGAGCAACAGAAATGTTATTTAGAAACTACACGATCTGCAAAGATGGCTGTAGTCACAATGCAGATAACATTTTGCATAACTGTTGTGGTCTTTGCCTCCTTGGGTACGATACCTCTTCAATCAATTTTGGTTTGATTCAATTCACCAATCTCTTCTGCTGTTATCTAATTTGAGTCAGGAACTAAGGTACTCAGTATATTTCATAAAATGGGATTTGTCCTTAAGGACCTTAAAAACTAGGATAGATATACTACTAAAGCCACTAAAACATAGTGCAGTAAGTTGTATAGTCATATGAAAAACTTTACAAGTATTTCAAAAATTCAAGGTGTTTTTATTGGAGGAGTAGAAAATGGCGTATGGAAGAGAACAGTGCCAAGCTTTGGAAGGCACAGAAGGATTTGCTAGGCAGAGTAGAAGTAGGACAGAGCATAAAAGTCAACATAAATCTGCTCCTTGCTCACAGGTCTCAAAGTATTCCATTTCTGTCCACAATCGATCCACTGCCAATATCACTTCCAAAATTAGAACTTTTTTTCTTATACTGGGTGATAGCAATAACTGTACCATTCATTTGGAAGTTTTCCTATTCTAATTAGCCTTAAAGTTATTTTTTTTTAGCCATATAGGTTCAATATTTCCCCAAGAGAGGGGATTCTATACCTACTGACAGAGTCACACATATGTGGGGAAGTGCTTCTCCCTAACCCTTGGGACCCAACATGGGGATTTGCATATGGTGGACATTTAAACACTGTTTGTTGATTACAATAAAGTCCAGGTCCTTCATCATGTGGACAGCCACATACAGAGTTGGAAAACTCTGAGATTGGCATTCTCTTTGGGAGAAAATGCAAAATTGAAACTGAAGAGAGTAGCATAACACAAAGTATTCCCCATGCTGGCTCCTTGCAAGCCTTCCTCCCCGCAGGAGGTTTGCAGGAATCACTACCTCTCGAGACTTTGATCACACTCTGTAAAGAGGAAGTTGCTGCTTCCTGGTCTTTCCTGGAGAATTTCTCACAAGGCTCTAAGACTGAAGTGGAAATGTTAATGTCATAACAAAGTAGCCCTGACTGAACGGCTTAAACTACAGAAATTCATTTGTCCACTATTCTGAAGGGTGGAAGTCCCAGATGGATTGTCTGTTTCTTGGCCTGCAGGTGGCCCTTTCTTATTGTGTCCTCACATGGTCCTCCCTCAGTGCATGTCTGTGTCCTGATGTCCTCTTGATGTAAAGATACTAGTCACACTATGTTGCCCATTCTAATGGTTTCATTTTAACATCTCTCTTGAAAGACCCTATGTCTAAATATAGTCATATTCTGAGGTACTGGGGAGTATAACATCAATATGTGAATTCAGTCCATAACAGGGACTAAGGGCGTCAGCGTGGGATAAAAGGATAAAGCAGAACAGGGACAAGAGTGCCTTGAGGATTTACATGACCGTGACTCAACTGGGGTCAGAGCTGGAAATTCATGGGGTTTCCTGCAGCAACTGAGAACCAGCGAAAAGAGATCTCAGCACATGCTGGTGTCAAACCAGGGGAATGAGGTTACCAAAGCTCTTTTCGAGGCTCACATCTTGTAACAGGTGCAAGCCAGTCGAGGTGTTGCTCACGCACCTGCTGGGGAAACAGATGGTGAGGTAGGGTGCTCTCGGCTTTGATAACAAGCACTGGACACAGGAGATATGAAGCCATTGCACCAGGAATTGAGGTTCTGGTAACCTAAGAAATTGACGAAAGCATCAAAGCTGCAGGGGCTTGGAGAGAAGCATGGATGTTCATGTAAAGAGCTGGCCCCAGGTGTGACGGCTCCCCAGGCAGCTGGGGAGGCACAGCCAAGGGCAAACCATCATAGGCCACATCTGACCAGTCCTGTGCATTCCCAGTGAGCTGCGAGAGCTGCAGAGATGATTCAGAGCAGACAAGACCCAGGCGTTGATTCCACCGCACTGAGTGCTCATATCATCGGTCCTTTTCAAGACACAATTCTTTTTAAGGCCAAGAGGTCTGTTTAATAAGATGTGGTGTCAACTCTAGTTTTGAACTAGTGAAGATTGTCAGGCAAGGCAGAAAAATAGGTCTCCAGTACTGGAAAGGCTTGCCTTTAGAGAAGCGATCTTTAACTTAAGGGTGCATCTGAATCACCAGGAGGACAGGTAGAACAGTTTGCTGGGCCCCAACACCCAGAGTTTCTAATTCAGTAGGTCTGGAACCAGCATGCAGAATTTGCATCTCTAATGCTGCTGGTGTATGGAGCACACACTGCTTTAAATGAGTGATTTCAACCCTGGATGCGTACTGGGTCATGTGGGACACTTTAAAAACAAAACCAAAAAACCCAAGTCCAGGTTTCATTTCACCCAATTGAATATAAATTACTAAAAGTGGGACCCTGGCCTCACAACTATTTATAGTTCCCCAGAAATTTCCAATACAGCCATGACTGATATCAAATTGTTTCAAATATTTCTTAGTTTCATGATTTTGTGGGATACGATTGCCTGTCACTGGGATGGGGAATGTTGTTTAAATATATTTTTATTTTACAATTGAGGAAATGGAGACCTCACTTTACAATCATAATTTTGTGATGAGAGAGGACAGACGCAAGGATCTTCTGATGGTCTGAGGTGGCTAAACTCAACTGAAGATAAGAGCTGTCCCAAGATTAACTGAGAAATGTTTAGGCCAGGATATTGGTAATAATGGAACAGTTAATCCTGCTTCTCTTAAGGATAAGAGAAACAAAGAGAACAGAATCATGTATTAATTCATAATGGTAATCTGACCCTAACATTCATTAATGGCATGGTTGCCACATCACTGGAGGCTGGGAATTCTGCTGATGCTAAGTTTCTGTGTGCCTCACACAGTGGAGGAAGACGCATTGCTTCATGGAGAAGCAGTAAGTTGAAGTCCAACATGAATGCTTATTAGACCATCTGGACAATGGGTAGTAGCTAATGGATTATATGGAGAGAGCACTACAAAGTTTAATTATCTTATGCTACCATGGAAAGTTTTTCCTGTTTGTGAGATGCATAGAGCTACCAGTTACCAATCCTCAAAATCATCACAATTAACACGAAGAAAAAGCCCATGACCATTTACCAGCATTGAAGGGTCATGTAATATGTCCCACTGAGAGCAAAATCGCTACCAATTTTGGCAGTGGGGAAGTTATTTGCTGCTTAGTACTTGCTCTACAATCAATGTACTGCAAACCAAGAAATAAATAAGGTTTAGTGATGTAGAGAGCAATAAATAGCACTAAGGAGTGAGAATTGCTTGAATTTCCTCTGTGCTAGTCCAAAAGTCAGCAAATGTTCTTGAGCTCCTTAAAGGGAGCAAAGGATTTGGGGGCCTGGCTTTGGCTGCTGGTGTTTTCAATTTGATTTTCCTTTAAAGGTTGTAAAAGCCCCCAGAGTGAGGTATTCATGTGAAAGCAAAATGAAAAATTAATGGAACTTTAGGGATCAAATTAATTTTCTTCATGACCTAGTCTTGCACTCACTTTTAACTGTTGACTGAGATTTTCTCTCTCCTGTCCCTTCTTCCTGCCAAAGAAACATCCCTACCCTGCTCTTTCAAAATTTCCATTCTCCTCTCCTGGGTCATCTGATAACAAGTGTTGGTTTAGGTCCATCTTGTGGGTCTCTTTTCTCTTGTCAATGCAATATATGGGCATGGGCATGTGATGACAGTCTGAATAGGGAACACTTATTAGGAAAGCCTGCGAGATTTGAAGGAGGCCAGCAGAAAGTCTGATGTCTTGTTCTTGGATGTGGTCATGGCTCCACCATCACCGTCCTGGAGGTTTAAGGGTGGTGTTTTGAGGGAGAATGCAGAATGGAAAGATGATACTGCTGGACCAGTGAATTAACTGTCCCTGGAGAACTTCAGTTTCAGGAGATAATAAATGCCCTATTGTGTAAATCAGTTGAACTGGGGTTTCTTATTCCTTGCAGCTGAAAGCACAACTGATCCATTTGGTTTCCAGACGATATCTGTGAGAGTTAAGCCAACATTTGCCAAGATGGAAAGATATCATAGAAAAACCAATATATCATATCGCCATACTACTTTACAATTCCTTATAGAACCTGTTCTTTAATTTAAAAATAACTTCCAGTCCTGTGCCTTACTTTTATTTTTCTTTCCATTTAACTTAATCTTAGCAATTATCTTGACAGATTTGAGGTAAAGTACTTCATTCATGTAATAAAATTTGATTGACAGTTTTAATGTGTGGAAGAGGTCACCATGTGACTTTAGCATTAATAAACTTTTAAGCTTTACATAGTGTAAGCCCAATACCCATTTTAAAAAATCCATTTTAAAAAATGGATCCCAAGCTAGAAAAATCTCTTTAGTATTATCAGGAAAAATTGTCTTCAAAATTAGTCTAAATTGCTTTTGATGTTCATTTAAGATTGTTTTTTATGTTTATTTTAATAAACTTTTAAGGATATTATTTATCTGTAAAAAGATTACAAGTGTCCAGTTTGATAAATTTCAATAAATGTACATATTCATGTGATCACTAACCCAATCAATCACCCCAGGAAATTTTCTTTTGCTCTCTTTGGGTCAATCCCTTCTCTTCATCCCCCAAGCAGCCTTATACCAGGCAGCCAGATCATCTATTACTAGAGATTAGTTGGGCTGCTTCCATAACTTCATTCAGTCAAGCAGATGTTACTCTTCAATGTCTGGCTTATGCCTGTCGGCAGCACATTGAGCACATTGTTGGAAGTCTTCCAGGTTGTTCTTTCAATATAGGACTAATAATCTATTGTACAAGCGTACCACAACTAACTTATCCATTCACCTGTTGAACGACATATGAGCTCTGGTATTTGGCTCTGATGGACAAAACTGCTATAGATTCATGTATGAGTTTTGTGAGCATTTTTTTCTGAGTTATTTGATAAATCTGTGTCTAATTTTGCAAGAAATTGCTGATCTGTTTTCCAAATTTTATATTCCCATGAGCTAGGTTTGAGAGTCAAGATCAACAACAGTTAGTGTGGTCCTCCTTTTTAATATCAGTGATTCTGGTGAGTGTGGTCTGATATCTCATTGTGGTTCTGGTTTATATTTCCCTAAGACCATTCATGTTGCCTTCCTTTCCTTTTCTTTTTCCTCCCTCTCTTTTTTATTCCTCTTTTTCTTTCTTTCCATTCATATATCATCATTCTGACGTCGGTTCAATTTCTCTCTCTTAAAATTGGATTGATTATAGTCTTGAGTGGTAACAATGCTTGATATAATTTAGATACCATTCCTTTTTCAAGTATGTGTATTGCAATATTTTCTCCCAGTGTATGACTTCCTTTAAAAAATCCATTTTCTTAATGACACCTTTTGAAGAACAGGTTTAAATTTTTATAAAGTCCAACTAATCAATTTTCTTAAAAAAGTAAATGATGCCTTTTTTGTAGCCCTAAGAAATATTTACCTACTATAATGATATGAGGTTTTTTTCCCTGCAAGTTTCCTCCTAAAGGATTAATATCTAAAATGCATTAAGAGCTCTTATGCCTCAAGAGCAGAAAATCAAATAATCCCATTAAAAACGGGCAAAGGACCTGAACAGACATTTCTTTGAAGAAGACATATAAATGGCCAAGAGTCATTTGAAAAGATGCTCAAAATTGCTAATCGTGAGGGAAATACAAATTAAGTTCTTCACAAACTATAATGTCACACCCCTTTAGGATGGCTATTGGCAAAAAGACAAAGATAACAACTATTGTTGAGGCTGTGGAGAAAAGGGAACCCTAATATGCTACTGTTGGAAGGAGACTAGAGCAATCATTCTGGAAAACAGTGCAGAGATTCCTAAAGTAATTAAGAATAGAACTGTGATATGACTCTGAAGTCCCTTTCCTTGGTATATACTCAAAGGAGATGAAATCAGCACATTGTATAAAAACATCCGTATTTCCACGTTCATTGTAGCATTATTCACAATAGCCAAGATATCAAAGCAACTTAAGTGTCTGTCAATGGACAAATGGAGAAAAAAATGTGTTTAACGTACAAAGAAACATAATTCAGCCATAAAAAAGAATGCGATCCTGCATTAGGCACAGTGTGGATAGATCTAGGGTACAATATGCTAAGTGAAATATGCCGGATGCAGAAAAAAAACATTGGATGCACTTACCTATGGACTCTCAAAAAGGTCAAATATGCAAAGGAAGAATAAAATTGTGGATGGAAGGAGAAGAGAGGAGATATATGTCGACGGATGTGAATAGTAGGCATGTAGGATGAGCAAGCCTAGAGCTCCAGTGTACACATGAGAAGTACAGTTACTAAAACTGTACCAGGTGTTCTTGTTAATAAAGAGCTCAATAAAAAAAAACTGCTCTTATCACGCACACAAAAAGGGACTGTGAGATGACAGGTATATTAATCTGCTTCACTACTGCAACCATTGTGCCCATCCATATGTATCCCATAACATCATGTTGTCAACCTCAAAAAATATAATAAAATGAATTTTTTTAAAAAGGCATTTTTTCCTAGAAAATTTAAGGTTTAGCTTTATGTTTAGTTCTATTACCCATTTCAAATTAAATTTTTATATGTAATTATGTAAGGGTTCCAAATTCATTTTTAAATATATGAATTTTTCAACACCATTTGTTGAAAGGAATATCCTGTGTGCATTGAACTATGTTGGCACCGTTGTTAAAAATCAGCTAAATGTATACATGTGGATTTATTTCTGGGGTCTCTATTCTGTTCTATTGATTATTAATCTACCTTTATGTCTGAACCACTCTTCCCTGATTAGAATAATTGTTTATAATAAATCCTGAAATCAGGTAGTGTAATTCTTCCAATTCTTTCTTTTACAGAATTACTTTGGTCATTTTATGTTCTGTTCACTTAAGAACAGTATGTTAACATTATGTTTTTAAGTCACAGAATAATCTCATCAACTTTTAAAATGATACCCACTAGAATTTTGATTGACGTTCATTGACTCTATTAATCAATACAAGGAGAATTGACATCTTAACATTAAGTCATCTGATTCATGGACATGGTATATGTCTCCATATATTTAAACCTTTTATTTCTATGATCAGTATTTTTATTCTTTTTCAGCATATAGGCTTCCATAAATTTTAGTAAATATTTTCCTAAGTATTGTGAAGGCTTTTGATATGGTTATAAAAGTATTTTATAATTCTTTTTTGCTGAAGTATAGATAAAATTGATTTTTGTATGTTGACCTTGTATTTTATAGCTTTGCTAAACTCACCTTTTTAATATAAAAATTTTCAATAACAAAAATAGCTGTAAGAAAACTACCTTACCCACCCATGTGCCTGTTACCTGAATGCTCTCATTAACATTTTGCTGTATCATGAATAGATCCACTTGTTCTTTTTTCTTATTTATCTTATTTTGGTGCATTTTAAAGTAAGTTGTAGATATCAGTGCACCTCATCCCGCATATTCAATTGCTCTGTATTTCCTTTGTTTTTTTAATCTACTTTCAGTGAAATGTAAAAATATCAACTGAACTTATACCTTTTGACACATGCATCATATCTATCTTCTTTTATGTTCCTTCTAGATCAATCTCTGCTCCTCACCTTCAGAAGCAACAATTGTTCTTTTCTTTTCTTTTTTCTTTTCTTTTTTTTTTTTTTTTTGCATTGGGTTAAACCATCTACAAGCATAATCATGCAGTATGTATTTTTCTGGGTAATTTTTTTTCAGTAAGCATGATGTTTTTTGGCGTCTTCCATGCTCTTGTTTGCATCTCTCCTTTTTAAAATTGCTGATCATCTTGCATTGTATGAATACACTGCAGTTTGCTTATCCATCATTCTATTAATGGAACTTACATTGTTTGCAATCTTTTATGCCACTGAGTAAAACTTGTGCATTCTTGTACAAGATTTTTTTAAAATTTGTGTGTGTGTGTGTGTATGTGGAATATGCTTTCATATCTCTTGGGTAAATTCCAAAGAGGAAAGTTGTAGCGATGAGTCTAAGTTTGGTTATATGAGAAATAGCCAGGCCCATTTTCCAAAGCAGTTCTAACATTCTACATTCCCAGCAACAATGTATGGAATTCGAGGTTGCATTAAGCCCTTGCCAACATTTGGTGTTGTCAATCTCTAATTTTAGTCATTTCAGTGGGTGTGTAATGGAATCCCATTGTGGTTTTGTTGCAATGCCCTGGTGACTAATTATGTTTCCTCTTTGTTATGTGCTTTTCTTCTTTGTGGAGTGTCTGTTCAAGATTCTTGATTTTTTAAAAATGTGTTTGTAATCTTTTTATTATTGATAGTATTATTCCTGGATAACAATATTTTGTCCAATATATATTTTGTAAATATTTACTCCCAGTTTTTGTCTTCTCTGTCATTTTCTTAAAAGTGTCTTTTGCTGAATAGGATTTTACATTTTTCTATTAAATCTAACATTAATTTTTCCTTCTTATTTATTGTTATTTGCATTTAATTTAAATAATCCTTACCATATTCCAGATCATCAAAATGTTTTCTTATGATTTTTTTGGGGGGAGCTTATAACTAGATTTTATATATTTGGGTCTGTGATTTATCTCCAATTTTTAAAAATAGTATAAAGGCAGGGTTGAGTTTGTTTCTTTTTTTCTCATAGAGATGTACATTTACGGTAGCATCATTTGCTGAAACGCTACCATTTCCCCATTGAATTGTTTTGGCATTTTTTTCAAAAGTCAGTTGACAATATAATTTTGGGTCCATTCCAGAATCTCTATTCTGTTTGATTAGTCTAATTGATCACTGTAAATTTACACAAATTCCTGTGGTCACATAGTGTAAGTACACTTATTATATTTTTAAAGTTTATTTTGTACATACTTAAAATTCATTTCTAAATGAATTTTAGAGGGGCTGGAGAGGTGGCTCATTGGTTTCGGCGCTTGCCTGGCAAGCACGAGGACCCAGGTTCAAACCCCAGCACCACGTACACAACTAAGTGTTGGAGCAACTAAGGCCATGTGAAAAACTAAATAAAGTTGTTTCTCTCTTTCTCTGTCTCTCTCACTGTCCCTCTCTCTTTAAAAAAATTTTAAATGAATTTTAGAATCAGATTGTCAATTTCTGAAAAACATGCTGATGATACCAATTAAGATTGCTTTGTGTACGTTAGTATGCAAACAATTAATATTTTAATATTAACTCTTCTGTTCCATGAAAAGGGCATATATCTCCGTTTATTTAGGTATCTTGTAATTTATGTCATCAGTATTTTGTGATTTTTTTTCTTTTTTATAGGGGCCAGTTCTTAGCATCTTTTGCTGAACATATTTCTACATATTTTTCTTTTGATGGCAATATATGTGGTGTTGTTTTAGAAAGTTTACTTTCAAATTGATGATAGTTATCATAGAAAGATACAATTGATTTTTTTTTTAAAAGAGAGAGAGACAGTGAGAGAGATAGAGAAAGAGAGAAACAACTTTATTTAGTTTTTCTCATGGCCTTAGTTGCTCCAACACTCAGCTGTGTACGTGGTGCTGTGGTTTGAACCCGGGTCCTCGTGCTTGCCAGGCAAGCGGCTAAACCGCTGAGCCACCGCTCCAGCCCTACAACTGATTTTTGAACATTGACCTTGCATCTTGAAAACTTGATGAATTCCCTGAATAATTCTAGAAAGTTTTTTGTAGATTCCTTGGAATTTTTTGGATAGATATTATGTCATTCATGATTAAAATTTTGTTTATTGCTTTCCTGCCTCTGTGCTTTCGGGTCTTTCTTGTGCTTAATTGCACTGGACAGAATGCCAATATGGTTTTGAATAGAGGTGGAAGAGCGAGTGTCTTTCCTTAATGCTGGGAAAGACTACTGAATCTTTCACCAACAATCATTGTGTTAGCTGTCATGTCTGTTTTAGAGGCCCCTTTGTCAGGCAGATGAAGTTATTTTTATGCCGTTTGGTGCATTTTTATCATGAAAAGATGTTGAGTTTTTCAAATGATTCTCTCTGCAAATATTGAGACAAACATGGGTATATCTCTTTTATTTATTATGAAAAGATGTTGAGTTTTTCAAATGATTCTCTCTGCAAATATTGAGACAAACATGGGTATATCTCTTTTATTTATTATGAAAAGATGTTGAGTTTTTCAAATGATTCTCTCTGCAAATATTGAGACAAACGTAGGTATATTTCTTTTATTCTAAGATTTTATTTATATTGATTAACTTGTGAATATTAAACCAATGCTGTATTTCTGTGATAAATCCCATGTCGTCAATAAATAATATCCTTTTTTGTTGCTTTGTCCTATTTTTTAGTACTGTTAGTGATTTCTTTATTTCTATTACTCAATAGTATTGGTGATTCTGCTTGCATTTTATCTTATGGTGTTGTGATGTTTTTCTCAGGTTACAATGTCTTACAAAATGAGTGAGAATATGATTGTACTCCTTTATTTTCTAAAATAATTTAATAAGTTTATCACTATTTCTTCTTTAAATTTATAATGATTTCACCAGGGATATGATTTGTACCTAGACATTTTTTTGTGTGAAGTATTTGGGCATCAATTTTATTATTATAAATAGAGATAGTCAGATTGTTTTAAGGAGATTTAACTAGTTTATCTATGCAAATAAAAGAACAAAAGTAAGTGCAAGCAAAGTAATCTTAAAGATAACAAAAATCAGTGAAATAGAAAACATACAAACAGAAAATTAATAAATCCAAAAGTTAGCTCTTTGGAAGATTAATAAACTTGATAAAACCAAAAGAACACAAGTTATGATTATCACGAATAAAAGAAATGACCGTATAAAAGGATAAAAAGGGCATATGATGAATTATCCAAATAAATTTGACTTAAATTTGCTATCAAATTTTGGACTTTGATCCATTTTAAATTAAATATTTTATATAAAGTAAATTAAAGTTCCACCCTCTGTTGTATGTAGATATTCAGTTTTTCCAGCACATGTACAGAAGTGACTGTTCTTCCTTCACTGAATGGTTTTTATACCTTGTTGAAAATCAGTGTCATTTCTGGATTCTCTCTACTGTTCCACTGGTGCCTGTGTCTAAGCTTATGCCATTACTCTATTGTTTTGATTCCTGAAACTTTGAGTGAGTTCTATAATTGAGAAAGTGTGAGTCCTACAGCTTTGGTCTTCATTTTCAGAATTATTTTAGCTCTTTAGGTTATGTATGAATTTTAGTATGGATTTTTCTATTTCTGTAAAAAAAAACACTATTGCGATTTTATTAGGGATTGCATTGAATTTGTAGATCACTTTAGGGAGTATTCTCATCTCAATACTAAGTCTTCTAATCCGTGATCACAAGACATCTTTCTATTTATTTGGATCTTCTGAGTTTCAGCATGTGGTTTTCAGCATTGCTCATTTTGCACCTCCTTGGTTAAATTTATTCCAAAGTGTTTTATTCTTCTGGTACTACTTAAATGGAGTTGCTTTCTTAATCTCCTTTTCATTTTGTTCATTACTTATTCTATAGGAGAAATTCTAGAAATTCTAGCCAGAGAAATTAGGCAGGAAAAAGAAATGAGTCATTCAAATTGGAAAGAATGATGTGATTGGATTTAAATGTATCCTTCTGTTATTCACTTTCCAATTCTCTCTTCTCATTTTTGTTACTGCTTTTGTTTTGAGTTAATCACATATTTTTTAGTACTTTATCTATTGGATTCTTAGCTATATATTTAGGGTTTTTATTTATTATTCTAAGGCAAACGGTAGACACTCTAACTTACCAAAGTCACTTGCAGTGACAATTGCCCACTCTTTCCTTGCCATTTCACACCTAATTCTCCCCTCTGTTCACTTTCTAATCCTCACTTCATAGTTCTCACTTTGAACTTCCCATGGGTCTCTTTTCACTTCAGAGCCCACGTTTCCAACTTTATAATTCACAAATATAATTATACTACATCATAATCATATTTACCTACTTTTCCTAGGCTTCATAGTATTGTTGTCATATCTTATTCCAACATAGTCTATAAAACCCACCACACATGTTGTTAGTTTACAGCTTTTTTAAAGGAACTTGCTGGATGGAGCATAACAAAATCCTTTGTTTACCCATTTAGTCATTTCTAATGTTCTCCTCTTACTCATATATTCAAGTTTACTTCAGCTTTCATTTCCATTCAGCTAGAGAAACACATAAAATTTCTTGTAGGGCAGTTTTGCTGGTATACATTTTTCAACTTGCATTTATATAAAATATATTTATTTTGCCTTCCTTTTGGAGGAATATTTTCTTTGTGTATGAAATTGTGAATGGTTACTGTTTACTTTTGGCATTTCCAGGATATCATGCCTCTGTGGCTTCTTCTTTTCTTTTTTATTGATAAGGAGTCATTGCTATTCTCATATTTATTTCCCCATGTTAATTTAATCCTCTGTCTTTTTTAATCCTCATAATTCTTTCAAAATTTCTTTCTCGTTTTCAATATTCATATATTACCTATGAAATACCTATATGTGGTTTTCATTATACATATCATATTTGCAACTTACTGAACTTCTTGGATTCACAGTTTGATGTTATTCATCAAATCTGGGAAAATTTTAGCCATGGTTTCTTTTAACATATTTCTACCTCATTTTTACTTTCTTCCTCTTCTGAAAGCTCTATTAAGTGTGTATTAAGATGTTTGATATTATATCACAGGCCACAGAGCCTCTGTTCATTTTTCTTCAAACTTGTACCTCCTGTGCTTCATATTAAATATTTTCTATTAATCCATCTATAAGCATACTTAGTCTTCTGTCATCTCTGACTTGTGATTTTTGTCATCCAGTGCATTTTTCATTTCAATTTTGTAGTTTTTCAGAATTTCCATTTGCTTTTTAAAGGTATGCTTTACAAAGAAATACTCAGATCTTAAGCATATTGTACAATCTCTTTTCCTGAGTTCTCATCAAGATTCAGAATATTTTCTTCACCTCAACTGGTTCTCCTGCATCCAGGTAGTATTCTTTCTCAGAGAAGTATCCATTAGTTATTTTGGATTATTCTATAATATCATATGAATGAGGTCATGCAACATGGATTTGTGTATGTCTAGTTTCCTTCTATCACTAGAATATTTTGAGATACATCCATGTTGTTTCATGTTATATTATTTCACTATCTTATTTTAATTGCTGAATAGTTGTCTATTATAGGAATATCTCATATTTCATTGTTTTATTATATAGTTTATGCATCAATAAAAATCTGAGCTATTTCTAGTTTTTCACTATTATGAATAAAGCTGCTACAAACATTCTTTTATAAGACTTTTTGTGGACATACATTTTAAGTTCTTTCAAACAAACACACAATAATAGATTGGGTAGATGCATTTCTTTTTTTTCTACCAGGGATTGAACCCAGGGGTGCTAAACCACTGAGACACATCCCCAGATCCCTTTTTTTAGAAGATTTTTATTTTGATACAGCATCTCAGTAAGTTGCTCAGGGCCTCGCTAAATTGCTGAGGTTGGTTTTGAACTTGCGATGGGTAGATGCATTTTTCATTCTTTTAATTAACATTTTTTGAGATAATTGTAAATCTTCATTTACTTTGAAGAAATACCAGAGATTTAGTGTACTCTTTATCCTGTTTCCTCTAACGGTAGCATCTTGCACACTGACAGTCCAATATTATATCCAAGATATGGACATTGATTACAGTCAAAATACAGACCAGCCCATCGCCACAAGGATCCCTCATATTTCTCCTTGACAATGGCATCCACCACCCTCCTTTCAGCATAGCCCCCATCCTTAACCCCTGACAACAACCAACCTGTTATCCATTTCTATAATTTTATCACTTTAAGAATATTACATAAATCGAGTCAATACGGTATGTAACATTTGAGAATTGACTTTTTTCATTCAGCATAATTCCCTGAAAATTCATCCAAGTTGTTAAAGGTATCAATAATTGCTTTCCTTTTTTAATGACTTAGTAATACACCCATTTGTTTAATTTTTAAGAAACTACCACACAGTTTTCCAAAGTGGTTGTACCATTTTATGTGTTTACCATCAATTTGTGTTGTATTTATTGTTTCTATTTCTCTAATAAGATTTCGTATCTGTTCACTCATTAAGACCATATTTTTCTTTAAATGCATTTTCTTTTAGTTCTTTGAACATATTTATAATAACTATTTTAATACATTTAACAGCTAAATATCTGGGCTTTTTTTTAGTTCTATTGACTAGTTTTATTTTCTTGATCATGGGTCACATTTTCCTGTGCCTTTGCATGTCTAGTAGTTTTTGTTATGTTCTGGACATTGTCTGTGATATTGGATTCTTTTTGCTTCTTCTGAAAAGTGATAATTTTGATGTGGTAGCAATTTTAATTGTTGATTGACTGATCTGTATTGGGTAATCTTGCTTTATATTGTGTTAAGAGTTCATTTTTCAAAGTCCAAGGTGTTTCTCAGGACCCATTCATTTGATGGCACCCTCTTCTCTGTGGACACTTTCAAAACTTGATTTTATCCTATTTGGAAGTGATTGAAAGTGGGAGTGCTCTAGTATATGGTTCTTCCTCTAATGACAGGGTTTCTATTGTTTCATCTGGATACCATATGACATAGGATAGTAAAGAGATTTCCACACTGTGGCTGGGTAGATGATTAAACCTTCCCAGAACTACTTAACTTAGCATGTCTGTTACTCTCTTAACTCTGTAACAACTGCTCTTTTGCAAGCCACATGTAGTTTCACAGTGTGACCTTGGCCAAGGACTTACAGAGAAACCCCATACAGACTTCAGGAGCTGTCTGGGCCCATTTCCATCTTCTCTATTGCCCTGCCCCGAATATTCTGGCCATTTCAGCTGCTCTAAACTCTGATCTCTGACTCCCTACTTCACTGGGCCACTATGCTTACCTTAGAATCTAGCTCTTTATTCCATAAATGGGACATTTTCCTCCAGCAAAAGGATTGTGGGGCTCCCTGTATGAATTATCCAGCTGTCAAGGACTGTGATCTTCATTGCCTGTTTTCCAATATTTTTAATATTTGTCCAGTTTTTTGATGGTTTAATGTAGGTGGAGTCATTTCATATCAGCTACTCTATTCAATCATGGCTGGAAGTGAGAACTCAGAGTTCACAAGCTTTTTAATCTCTTCGTTCATATTTTAAGTACTTGGTTTGATTTGTGCATACTCCTGTTTTAATGGGGAAGGGTACAAATTGTAGCTAAAAGATATTACTTAGCGTGCAATTTGCATTATAGAAGTTCAGAATTTGAAGTTGAAAGGAATATTTTGCAATTGTTGTTTCTGACTTCTTCCTGTAATGACTGAAGAAACAGGGTCCAGAGAGATTAAGTGACTACTCAAGGTTGCACAGGTTGTTGTGATTTAAAGCACCTGCTCTCAGAGGCAATAAATACCACAAAACTGTACCATCCTAATGAGTAGAAGCTGCTTTATCTGTGCACTGTATATGAAAAATAAAAGGATTCCAATGCTAAGCATTTTAAGAGTGTAAAGATTGCAAAAGGAATGCTTAGCCTGGATAAACTGCTTTTAAGTTTCTAAAATCCCTTTAGTCATACTCTTTTACATGAAGCGTCAAGTGCTAATTATAAAAGAGTCAGATCTACCAACCAAAAATCTCTGTACTAGGCAAAGTTATAAGTAATAAAATGAAGTTCTTGAAACAATTCGGCTTTTGTCCACCATCTATTCCCCACGTAGTAAATACTGTCACTTTGACATCTCCCAAATTTGACATAAAATCTGTATCATTATATAAATTGGTATTTTAGTTTTATCCATCAGTGTTTAAATAACTACACTGAAGGTAATTCAAAGTTTGCTTTCTAAACTAGTAAGACGTCTAAATCTCAACTTTCTGATGTTGTTTTAGTGCTTATTTTATTAAACTGCTTTGTAGAAGATTGCTTAATATATCAGTAGACCCTGTCTTTAAATGTGCTTTCATCAGAGTGGCATATATTATGTTATATAAGTTCTCTGCACACTAATGTGAAAGGAAAGGAAGAATATAAATTTGAACATGTTCCTAAAAGATCACCCACAGGGGTAGTGGTAGAGCACTTGCCTAGCATGTGTGAGGCCCTGGATTTATTTCCCATTAGTGCCCCTCCCCCCACAAAAAAGATCACCCACAGAGCAATTAACAATAAAAGCCATAAACCCTAGAGAAGTTAAGAATAAGTGTTTTAAATACCCACTGTGTGCAGAGAGCAGGATGTTCTTCAGAAATACAAAATCTATTTAAAAGAGAAAGAACATGGCAAAACTCTCCAGCTAGAAAACAAAATGGAAAATAAATTCTATCTGGTAGTAATAAAACACTATAAAACTAGGAATTAAGGAATGTGTGAACTCTTTATAGAGACAGCCATTCTACTGAGGGAAATAAAAAGAAAAAGATCCAGCATTCATAGGTAGGAAGGCTCAGTCCTGTATCAACGCCAATTTCCAGCAATTATTTTTTAGATTCAATACAATTCAGCATAATGGAATTAAAGACAAACCACAGGGGCAGGAGTGGTGGCTCAGCAGTTACAGCACTTGCCTGGCATGTGCAAGGACTGGGCTTCAAACCGCAGCACCACATACACAGCAAAGTGTTGGAAAAAATGAAATCTAGATGCAAACATAAATAAAGTTGATTCCCACCTCTCTCCCTCTCTCTTTTAAAAAGAAAAGACAAATAGCATTGCCAAAAATAAAATGATATGATGAACTTTGAAGAAAGAATTATGTTTCATTTGAGAAATGATTAACACTTTTAAATTCTTAGGTGTTTTTTCCAATCTTGATATTAAAAAAATGAGTAATTCATAAAAAAGGTGACAAACAGCATGTACAATGTATCAATGTCTAGTTAAAGTACTAAAAAGTCCTCTATC
Source organism: Aplodontia rufa (assembly GCA_004027875.1). NCBI lineage: Eukaryota > Metazoa > Chordata > Mammalia > Rodentia > Aplodontiidae > Aplodontia > Aplodontia rufa. The sequence continues at coordinate 22,814 of PVKS010001143.1, forward strand.
TCACAATCCTTAAATAGACAAATAATAACATGATTTAAAAATGTTTAATGGCAATTTGGTAAAGGTGAAAACGAACAGCTTAATGTTGGCGAAGCGTTGGGGAAATAACTGCTTTCATCATGTTTATGAGCGCAATTCAATTAGACAACATGACAGTACACCAACCTACTCCCTTTAAAGGAGTCACTCAGCTCTGGGAATTTATGTGGAAGAAATAACCAGAGATACTGCCAAGGACCTCAAGGCAGTAAAAACAGACTTATTTATAATAAAATTCTAAACTTAAAAAAATACACATTTATATAATACAATGGTAGTCTTTAAAGTCATTTGAAAATAATAATGGAAGGGAAAATGCTCTTTATTTTACTAAGAAATGTATTTGTTGGGGGCTGGAGCAGGGGCTTGGAAGTTACGGCGCTTGCCTGGCATTCACAAGTACATGGGTTCAAACCCCAGCACCCACGTACACAGCTAAATGTCTGAGCAAAGAAGACCATGTGAGAAACTCAATAAAAATTGATTCTCTCTCTCTCTCTCTCTTTAAAAAAAAAAGAAATTTATTTGTTGAATAATCAAAATGGCTTCCAACAAAACAATATTATACATATATATATATATATATTAATTCTGAAAATTAGATTTACCCCCAAGATCACCCCCAATTACCCACCCTTATCCCTCCCCCCCTCTCCTTCCCAATACATCTCTAGGAGTGTCTTAGGTTGTATGTCACTACAGCTTTTCCAGATTTAAAACATGAGAACTGACCTTCTTTCTCAATGGCCAGGGTCTAGCTCCAGCCTCCATAGATGAGTGAAGACATTCGACCCTTGGTTCTCTGGGTTAGATGGACATCACTCAGCATTTCTTCCATAGCCATCCATTTACCTTCAAAGGCTGCAATATCATTGTTTCTAATGGCTGAGTAGAACTCCATGGTATATATGTACCACAGTTTTTGGATCCATTCATCCAGTGAGGGGCATCGCCTATTGTAAATTGAGCTGCTATGAGCATAGATAGTAGTTGTAGTCTTTGAAGTCATTTGGAAATAATAATGGGATGGAAAATGCTCTTTTTCAACTTGCTTCTTCAAAATTCTCAATTTTATTTGAAAATATAAAAGATGATATGCATAAGTTCCAGAGAAATAAATCAAAATATCAACCGGGCTGCTTCTTTTTTTAAAAAAAAATTCCATACAACTTTTATGAATGGTGGTCTTTCTCACAATGAAGTCAATTAGCTAAGTATGGGAATAATAATTTATAAGTAATTATCAAAACACTTCACAGTATAATGTTCTCTGTGTACAAGATCCCCTTAATCACCATCAGACCCAGCAGATGTAGGTTTTTATTTTTCTTTCCACACTTTTTTTAATTGGCGCATTATAGTTGTACCTAAAGATGGGATTTGCTGTTGTAGTTCATATGTGCACACAACCTAGCAGTATCATTTGGCCAAAATCACTGCCCAGATCTTACCGTCCTCCTCCCACCTGTGGGTCCCTTTCCTCTACTGATTGCCTTTTGATTTTCATGAGATCCCCCTGCCACCATTGTTTTTCCTTTTTAGTTTTTATATATGATAGGAAGCCTACAATATAATGCTTGAGCTTATAAGTTTGGCTTATTTTGCTTAACATAGTGGTCTCTAGTTTCATCCATTTTCCTGAAAATGACATAATTTCATTTTTCTTGATGGCTGAATAAAACTCCAGTGTTATATTATCCCATTTTCTTTATCTGTTCATCTGTTGATGTTGACCTAGGCTGATTCCAGTTTGGCTATTGTGAATTATGCTGTTATAATTATAGGTGTGCATGTATCACAATAGTACGATGACTTTTATTCTTCAGGATAAATACCAAGGAGTAGGGTAGCTGGGTCATGTGGTTGGTCCATGCCTAGTCTTTTGAGAAGCCTCCATACCGGTTTCCATAGTGGTTGTACTAATTTACAATCCCACCAGCAATGTGAAAGTGCTCCTTTTTCTCCATATACTCTCCAGCATTTATTACTGTTTGTATTCTTAGTGACTGCCATTCTCACTGGTATGAGATGAAATCTCAGCATAGTTTTGATTTGCTTTTCCCTAATTACTAATGTTGAATAATTTTTAATGTGTTTGTTGGCCATTTGCATTTCTTCTTTTGAGAAGTGTCTGTTTAATTCATTTGCCTATTTATTAATTGGGTTATTTGATGTCTTGGTGTAAAGTTTTTTTTTCTTTTTTTAAATTTATTTGACATAGTCTTACATATTGGAGGGAATCGGTACATCTTCATGTATACATGGATACTGACAAAGTAAGCTAAAGAAGCTCCCAGTCCAGGATCTCCCCACTTTATCCACTCCCCACTTTCATGTCTCCTCTGTAATACCCCCATGTTATAGATAGAAATAAGCATATACATGCATATTAATTTTTGAAATTTGGTGTAAAGTTTTTTTGAGTTCTTCATATATGCTAGATATGAATTTTCTATCAGAAGAGTAGCTAGGATAGATTTTTCTCCCTTTCAGTGGCTCTCTCTTACATTCCTAATTGTTTCCTTTGCTGTGCAGAAGCGTTTTAATTTGATGTCATTGCATTTATTAAATCTTGTCATTATTTCCTTAGCTTTTGGGGTCTTATTAAGGTATGCATTGCCTGTGCCTATATGCTGGAGTATTGACCCTATATTTTCTTCTAGGACTTGCATATTAACTGGGCTGCTTCTAAGGGGCATATTTATGGATTTCTTTTTCCAAATTTTCTTCAAAGGCATACATTAATTTTGCAATCATTAACTTTTGTGTGGAAAGGAAAGTGAATGGATAATATGCAACTATAGGGACATAGAAATGAACAAGTAACTGTTAGAGAATTTCAGCATAGAATCATTTAGTGTAAAGATTCTTAGGTAGGGTGCAATTTTGTCCTCTGGGGGTCATTTGTCAATGTCTGAGAACATTTTTGGTGACCACAATTGGAGGATGGGGGTTGGCTGCTGTGGCGGATAGTGGGTAGAGACAGAGATACTGCCAATCATCCTACAGTACCCAGAGATCTATCCAGTCCCACGTGGCAACATGGGGCTTGACAAACATGGTCAAGTATAAATCACTATTAGGGTTTTGAGGGCCATGTCCCTTTCTCGAGGCCATCGATAGCATTCTGCCCTTGATAACTCACTTTCTGAGCTGGGTCTCAGTTCTTGCATCTTTTAAAATAGAGCTAAGAATGCCCTGAAAGGAGTTAGCTAACTGAAAAGGAGACTGGGTGACTAAGTGTGAAGATAACAGATTGTGAAAGTAAGGATTGGAAGTAAATCCTATTTGAGAGTAAGGAGTAATTACTAGCATTATTTATTTCTCTTTGCTTTGAGGCAGGCTTATAAGGATTTAAGTGGTGTACGAGGGTTCTGAGGACTGTGTGAATCTGACACTGATTCAAATGTGTCTCCAGTACTATACATTAAACAAAATAAAAAAATTCCAGCAGCCATTCCAATGGTCAATAGAAAGCTGTGATAAATTCCAAGCACCTATCGACCTATCCCTTTTATTGTCAACTTGGAATTTTTAAGATTAAAGAAAATTCTTTTTCCACTTGCTTAAGCAGATCTCAATTTCCTTGTCCTTTTCATCTTAAGATTTATAAGTTCTCTTTCAAACTAAAACCAATTTTCAAATTTTTGAACAGGAAATTGCTATATTTTTTTAAAAAAATAATTCCGTGATTGTGTTATTTAGAAATCTAGAACCAAAATTTTATTAAATGATGTTTTATACACTTACTCATTCCACTTAAAAAATTATTTTGCTTTATTTAAAAAATATTAGGGCCATGACATTTTCCCTCAGGGTCATCCCTACTAAGTCCAATAACCCAAATGGAAAGGACCCAGTCTGACATTGACACCTGGTGTCCAGCTGGTTCTCAGTTGGTTCCCCTTTGTCATTAGGATTAGATTCCAGCCTTTAAAGGGATTCTCAATGATCTGGTCTCTTTTGCCCTCTTCTCCTTCAAGAGCCAGGTTCCTTCCAAACAAGCAAATTCCTCCCCATTGTTCAGGTGGCCCCTGAAGGTCACTCCAAGAGGCTCTCCCCCACCTCCCTCAGCACCCTGCACTTCCTCCCCCATCGCCTTTATAGCTGATCATTTGTTCTATGTTTGCCTTCCCTTTCTGACTATATGCTGAGGTAGAGAAAGGGGAGAGTGGAGACGTGCACACCCTATTCAGTGAGATGCACCCCGTCCCTGGCTCCAAGCCCAGGGCATCATCGGTGCCCAGTAAATACTGAGTGGAACAAAGCAGTGTGTGGCATTTCTAGAACCCTCCCAAAGCAATAACTGAAAGGTGATCTCTTCTAATAAAATGACGTAATTAATTTGAACACAGCTTTGTGGCACCTGCAAAATGGCAGCATGAAGGTTGGTAGAGGAGCCTGTGTCTGAAGTTGCTTGTGTGCCAGAGCAGTGCATGCAGCAGCCCAGGGGAGGCAGCAGGAAAGGGCCAGGAGGCTGGCGGGGCCACTGCAGGTGCCCCAGGGGCTGGCACTCCCAGGACTCTGCCTCACCCACTGGGTTTCTGGCCAGCAACTTTGTGCCCAGATGGAGCTGGGGTTGGAACAGCACTCACTGCCTGAGAACCCCATAAATGCCTTCTCCATCACTGTGGGAGCATGATCAATTTTTTATACCATTGAAAATTAACAATCTGGAGATTTCTTCACGTAGTTTTTTGAGATGACATTTGTGAAGGAAATCGTTTTGATGAGAAATGAAGTATACGAGCTATCAGAAGCGGTGGTTACATCTCCCCTTTTTCATATGCACACTCGCAGGGTCTGGGAGCCTTGGTGCCCTTGATCATCAAAACTAGGAAGCAGAACTATGCTGTTGGCTTGGACGGCGCCTTTGTCCTACGACCCCGCAGCACAGAGCCAGGGAATCCTGCGCTGCCAGCTCTTGCTGCACATTCCCGCCCGCTCGCGCACGAACCTACTCTCCAGATGCAGATTTTGAAGGTTGATGGGCTTTAAAAAAAGTTTACATCATTATTTATTTTTATTTTAAAAGCATGCTATTATATTAACTGTATTTACATCTGAAAAGAAACACAACTTATACTTCTGCTGATAGGTCTTCCTTTTTTATTTACAGAAGAGTTAAGAGTTTTCATTAAAATAAAGGTATTCATTTAAAACAAGTGAATTAAAAAATATTAAGTCCAGGGGGCATATTGATAAAGTACAGTTTTGAATTTGGTCCATAAATAGAATTTTAGACCCTGGGTTTAGGAATAGAATGTTAGGAAATTTTTAGCATAAAATGCTTCCTGTTGGCTTGTGAGAAGTATAGGGGGGCATTTGATACCCTAGAGCATTTGGGTAAGCTAGGCTAGTCCTTGGTGGTAGGTTTGTAATAGGCACAATGACTGCTCTGAATAAAATCCGGACCCCAGAAGGTAGCCGTGAACTGGAGTGAGTCCCCAGTGTTCCCACCTATTTACTGTTCTTATAGATGTTCTCGCTTGCTCACAGTGTTAGGGACACTTCTGGCTTCAAAAAGCTGCTGCACATGGGAACAATCTGGGCCCACATCGAAGAGTTGTAGGTGGTAAAATCACTTCTGTCAAAGACTGTAGTGCGTTCAACCTTGACTTTCGTTATTAGCTCTGAGACCTAGGGCGAGGGACTTGCCCTCTTAAAGTAGAAGTTTCTCAATCCACAGATGAGGGATAATATTTATTGTGAGATAGTGTATGTAGGGCATATACTATCTTGATTGTTATGACTGTCACTAAATGTTATGGGTTGAACTGTGTCCTTTGAAAAGATGTACTGAAATCCTAACTGGCAAGCTCTCAGAATGTGACTTATTTGAAATGGGCACATTGTGCATGTAATTGGTTAAGATGTGATCTTGCTGGGATACATCGAGGCTCTTAATCTAATATGACCCCGTGCTTACAAGAAGAAGATGTGGGGACAGGCACATAGGAAGAATGTCATATGATGACAGAGGCAGAGATTGGGGTGAAACAGATGCAAACCAAGGAACCCCAAGGCTTTCTGACCACCACCAAAACCAGGAAGAGGCAAGGAAGATTTCTTCCAGAGGTTTAGAAAGAACATGGCCTTACTGGCACCCTGGTTCAGACTTCTAGCTCCCGAACTCTGCCAGAATAATTTGTTCGAAGCCATGCAGTTTGCAATATTTGTTGTGACAATCTTGAGATATTAATATAGTAATTAATATAGTAATATAGATTTTACATAATGGAAATGCCCCTTTTCATATTCTTTCCTTCTTTTCTCTGCTCAATCTCCATTTCTTTAAAATTTCCTTGGTTCCCCATGATCATCTTTGTACTAATTTTATTTTTTTTATATATTTTCTTTGTTTAGGGTAGTATGTTTCAAAACATTGCTTTATCAATATGATTTACAAAAATAATTCTCCAAACAAAAAGACCAAACAACAAAAGAACAAAAACCAAAATCGTATCTTGCGAGGGGTGAAAAAGAAAATTTTGCTCCTCCTGAAGGAATGAGAAAAGAGTCGATGGTAAATAACGGGGAGATAAGTAGAAATTGCATACTAACACCTTTATTTAGATGAGCACACCAATGAAAGCTTTCCTTGTCCAATTCTAGCAGCCCTATGTTTAGGGAGGGAATTTTTATACCATAATTTCCACAGGCTGAGTATAGGACAGAAAGTAAATCTCATTTGTCTTTCATGGTAAGTTCTTAACTTACGCTGTCTTGTGTGCTTTGGAAACATGCACCTTTGTTATTGCAGGATGCCTTAACTCTTTTGTGAGTGAATGCATGAGGATAGAAGGATACTTGCCCCTGTCTCCCCAGGAAAAGTAAATCCGTGCAAGACACAAGCTTAGGAGTCCTTCAAGTCAATGATTCATCTGACTCTCACGCTTCCCCCAAGTCCTGGCGTGTCCTCATTCCTCCAGCGTCCCAGGGTCAGACTGGCAGGCTGGATTCCTTAGTTGGCTCTTTAGACTAAGGAACGGTTTAGTCCTAAAAGGATGAGCTGTTGAGGTACGCAGTCTAAATCCACAGCATACACATATGTGTTTAAATTTGATTATTCTGGGTTTACTGATACCTAAACCAATTGTAGTCCCAATCTATTGAAAAACATTGGTTTGGTTCCTTCTTTTGTATTCCTTCCCTTCTTTCTCTATCCCTCCCCACTTTATTTTTCAGATACTGATGGGGAGGAGAAGGAGGCAGTGCCCACAAACACAACAAATGAACTCAACCCTCTACTGTTGTCAGGGGAGTCGCCATTATCTTCTGGGCCCTAAGAAAACATGTCACAACTCTAACCATAAACATTTGTAATTGCTTATTATTGTTTTCAGTTATAGTAAAAATTGACTCATGATACAGCAATAAAAGTTTCTTAAGACTGCTTACTGTTCTTGAGATATCTTTTTAAAAAATCAAATATGTGGGGAGATCTACCAATTAAAAAAATAGTCGGCCCTTGTATTGACATTTTAGCCATGCAATCAGATGTGTGACATAAGTTTGCCTTAATTTCTGGAACAGGTGTGTTCTTGAAAATGTGTGCTATTTACTCAGCACACAGTCAAGCGGCACTTTCTATTCATTAGGCATTGTTTTAAGGGCTTTACAAATATTTACGTATTTAATCCTTCTAACAGTTTTATGACTTAGGCGTTATTACCATTAGTCCTATTTTAAGGCAAAGAAATGAAAGGACAGAGAGATCAACTCACTCGCCCAAGGTCACACGCCAGTTTGGCCCTATGGTCAATATTCTTGACCACTGTGTTCTGCTCCATCTCACAAATCACACTTTTGTTAATAAAACTTTTTATATGTACTTTCTCAGCAGATCAAATCGCATGGTAAATTGGAAACCCAAAAATCTATTTTGTCAAGAGAATTTTTGCCCATCCAATTTATTTTGTATGAAAACTTCTTTCGCCTAAACAATTTTCCTTGAAACAATCTTTATGTATAATTTCAGATGTGGTCTTTGTAATTGATATAAAATGTAAACATATGGAATTTTTCTATTTGAGGAAAAAAATGATTTTGATAACCACATACTTAAGACTTCTTTCTGCCATAAAAGTATTATACAGCCTCATATCTGAAGTTTGTGATTGAAAATTCTAAATTTCATTTGTATTTCTTTCTTTTTCTTAAAGAGAGACGGACAGTGAAAGAAAGAAAGAGAGAATAAGTTTTATTTGGTTTTTCATGTGGCTTTCATTGCTCCAATGCTTTGTTGTGTACGTGGTGCTGGGGTTCGAACCCGTGTCCTCGCACATGCCAAGCAGGTGCTTTTGCTCTGACCTTTGCTTTAAGGAAAGCAACCTCATCTGTAGCTGTTATTTTTTCCCTCTCCTCCTGGATAATTTCCAGTGGAGTAAGGGAGCTTTGTGGAAGATTGCTATATGGTATCAGGGAGCCATGGCACAGCCACCCACCAGTAGTGGTCAGGAGACCAATGACTGAGTGAGTTTCCAGGTATGACTTGGGTATAGAGTGCGTGTGGTGACATACAAACAGAAAGTTCAGTCTCAAATCCAAGGCAGTTTTGACTGGGTCTTGGTGCAAAATCTGGATGGTTTTCCTTGCAGGTAGATGACAGAGAGAAGATGCGCATCCAGTCCCCTCTGCAGATGCAGCACTTTGGGGGATTTCCTCAAGGATCACCAGGACTTCCCTGCAGCTCCCAGGTATTTCCTTTCTGCAGAGCACACATACGCTTTTCCGTTGCTGTTGGAGAAAATGCATGCCAGGAGAACATGCGTGCTCCTTTTGTTTTGCACAAGTTGAATGAGTGGAAATTTGGTTGGAGTTGCCAAAGATTTGTTTGGTGCTGAGAATCTTCAGGAATTAAAAGGGAGAGGTGTCAGGCACATAGCTGGAGGAGTTGATCTTGAACATCCATACTCAAAGGAACAAACAAACACCTGCCCTCCATGCCCTCCCCTCCACCTCAGATAAACCACAACCCCAGGCACAAGCTCGGGCTCCACTCCCAGAGGAGTGTGGGAGTGATGTGACTCAACCCGGCATCTCAGAGAACAAGCTGTTTCTTTTAGTTGGAACAACAGCACAGTGGCAAACAATAACACAGAACAAGAGCAGGGGTGCAGCCGTGAGGCATGACCTCACCCTCTTGGAGATCTTCCTTCAGGGCTTCCTGGGAAGGCCCAAGAGCAGATGCGCCTGAACAGCTGTGTGCAGTTCTCCAGACAGGCCCTCGTACCCCTTCCTCCCCTCCTGAGTGGACCGGCCTGGCAAGCAGAGTGATGGAGAGAGGGCATCGACTCCAACAACACAAAGCTGCCGTGCAGATTTCAAAGGAGCACGGTCCCATGGCAGCAGGCCTCACGAGGGAGTGCCCAGAAGGAGCCACTGGAGTTCTCAGGGGAGTTCCTGTTCTATAAACAGCAACAACTTCGCCCTTGGCTCCAGCCCTTGCAGGTTCCTTCTCACATGGGCAGTTAATGCACTCTGGTCTCAGAAGCAGGCTTGGGCTGAGCGGGTTGGTTAAATTGAGAACAATTCTCAGCTGCTGAAAAGGTGCAATCATAGCCAAGCTTTACTTGACCCCCTTTCCGTTCCCGAGGAGACTGGCCTGGGTCAGCTGTGGCTGAGACATGGAGATGATCATTCCTGAGCAAGTATGGGAACCCTGGGAACCCCTCAACTGGGCTAGTCCCTCTGACCCCAGGCTTCCCGTAGTACATGGCAAGGTGAGGAGGTCTCCTTCCTGGGAGATAGTCTGCTCAAACTTGGGATTCCTAACCAAGAAAAGAGATATGGGGACTTTCCTGGTCAGTGATGACCATTTTCTTTGTGAGTCGGGCATCGTCACCCTCACTAGCTTTGGGGCTTCATTTCATGGGCAGGTCTGCGGGCACTGCTCTGGGTGCAGTGAGTTTGGCATGGGCTAGGACATGGGAAAAGAAAGGTAAGCAGGCAGGGTTGGGAAGTTGGACTATGATGCACGTTTTGTTTTGTTTTTTAAGAGAGAGAAAGAAAGAAGCAAATTTATTTAGTTTTTCATGTGGCTTTTGTTGCTCTCACACTTCGTTGTATACAGGGTGCTGGGGTTCAAACCCATGTCCTTGTGCATGCCAGGCAAGTGCCGCAACCGCTGAGCCACCACTCCAGCCCCCTGTGATGCAGTTTTAGAGGAGTCTCCAGCCAATCTTAAGGGGAGTCTGCAGGGTGGGCGGACCTTTCAGAGTTTCCCACATTGGGGGGCCAAGCTGAGCTCCAGACCTCTCCATGAGAGAGTCAACGAATGTGCGCTCCATGGGGCAGAGCACGTTAAAAATGAAACGCACCCAAAGCCACAGCTGCAAAACCACAAGAGCGTGCGCGGAAAGTTGGATGCGAGTGGACGGTGAAGTTGGTGAGTTGAACAGGTGTAAGGATTTTTTCAGAGTAAGTCGGAAGGGCAGAGCAGGAGGCTGATTATGGGATGCGGGACTGAAGCAGAAGGTCAGTCTGTGTCTGGAACGGTTGGCGTTGACGGAGCACAGGGACTGTGGAGGGCAGTGTTCTAGGCGCTGCACCTGTAGCAGCTCCTTTAATTTTCACAGCTTAATTGCATAGATCTGACTGCTTCCACCTTTTTACAGATGGGGAACCCGAGGCAGCACAAGCCAAGGTGAAGCCAGGACACTAGCTGGAAGTCTGGGCCCATGCTCTTGGCTGCTGTCTCATATTGCTGCTCCGGATAGCCTTGCCACGGGCCTTCATGCATGCTCTTCATAGTTACATGGCAATGAACTCCATCAAGACAAGATAGGCTTAGCTCTTCTTGCAAACAATGATGAGCAGAAATACAGTGGAGTGGCACTAGGGTAGGGTGAGATGGCTGGTACTGGAAGCGGTGAGATCTCATGGTCTTAGAAGGCATGAGGTCCGGGGCACAGATGAAGTGGTTGACTATGGCAAGGAAAAGGGACGAAATACTTAAGTGAGGATGAAAATGGGTCTTCTTTCCTGAGGACCCCTGATGTTAGCTTCCTTCCCTTACGTCTATCAATCACTTCTATCCACAAAGTTGTTCTTGGTCATTTCTGCACCCTACCCTTGGATGTTTCTGGTACAGCCCTCTGAGAGTCCATTTCTTTAGCTGTAAAATGTGGTGAAAATTGAAAAAATAATCCATCTGAAGCCTGAATAAAAGCCTGCTAGCCTGCTTCCTCTTTCGTAGTCCTGCCCTGCCCCATTCTACCCAACTGCATATGAGGTATCCAGTAAATACTGGATGGTCAGCTAAGTCAAGTCTAGTCCTATATAAATACGCACAGAGTCCTGTGGGCTGGGTTAAGGATTCTGAGCGAAAGAATGGATTCCCGAGCATCTCTTCGTGGCCTTGCGACTGGAGTAACTGGTAAGTAGCACATCAGCGGCAAAGGTGAGCCCTGTGCGGGCAGATGCAGGGGCTGTGCAAGCTGGGAGGCAGCGGGTGTCAGCACTAGACACCCAAGATGACAATTAGGAAAAGGAGCAAACAAGTGCAGGGAAAAGGTGTCCTTAAAGGTGGTGAGCGGCAGAGCAAACAAACAAGCGGATATAAAGGAATCAATCACTCAATCACCACCGGTAGCCCACAACGTCTGGGGGATTTTATCTGTTGGATGCAGCTGTGGAAAGGTGATCTCAAGACCTGCTTTGGATTCCCAGGCCTGTCTCCGATCTTTTCTGCAGTCTTAAGAAAAATCATCCCACCTCTTTTTCCTCTTCAGTGCCATTAATAACAGCCCACCATAATGAAGGATGTACTTTGTGCCAGGCATTGTTTGATTTTAAAGATGGCCCTAGAAAGTAGGTAATATTGTGGACCCAATGGTACATATGGTAAAGCTGAGTCACTTAAGTACCTTGCCCAAAGCTGGGACTCACATCAGGACATTTGGCTCCAGAATTCACATGCATAAGCATTAAGTTTATTATGTCTCATCTAGAAGGGTGAGTGACATTTTACAAAATAAGCAAAGCAAACCTGTTATTGGATGTTTGGAATTATGTTTGCAGTTTTTAAAGTCTGGACGGTGTGACCCTTGTAATACATGCAAGGAAGACTAACTTCTTCGAATGCATCTAACTGTAAGACTGCTCTTGATGCATTCCAGTCTGCTAGATCAAGTGACCTAATATGTCCTTAATATTATCTTCAAAATTGTAAGTCAGGAATTCATTACAACTGTGCATTGCGTGTCTTGAGCTGGCAAGTGCCCAGAACTGTTTTATAAATTCTCACAAGGCTGGAAGCTAATGGAGCCAGCCCTGCAACCACCCAGGAGAACACGAAAGCTCCGGGACTAGGGACAGCATCAGTACACACCTGCATGTCATCAGTGAAGTCATTAAGGGAGCAGCCTGCCATCATGTCTGCTTATTGTCAGCGCTGAAGAGGTATTGACAGTGTTGAGACAGGCTGTCACTGGAGGAAGCGGAGGCCGAATCAACAACCAACAGAACATCCACCCCAATGGAACCTGTTCCTCAAGGTGCCAAATCAAAACAAGATACACGGAGGGCCTGTGGATACGGGTCACTCTCCACCCTCTCTGCACTGACACAGGGACATGGGTTGCTCGTAAAACAGATGAAGAATGACCATTGCTCTGAATGAAAACTCAGTGTGTGTGGGTTTGAAGGTAATAATGGAAACTTACTCCTCTCCTGCACACACATCCAGTAAGAACTACTAAAAAGCTACATGAGAACTACTAAAAACTCCTCTCTTGTGGTTGAAAACGTGAAGACTTTATAAGCATTTTTGGAGAAGACCAAGTCTTACTTTCAGGAAGAAGGCATTGATTATGGGTATATGTTTAAGGAGTTAATTCTGAATGGATCACCCACATTTTAGAATGAACATTCTAAGTGACTTAGTAGGTTATGAAATGATGAAAAGAAATATGAATTTAGATGAGCTGAGGAATCAAACAATGTGAAAGAAATAAAGAAAATATATAATTCATTTCAATAACTGGGTAAAGTATGAGAAGAAGGATCAGAATGTATGTGTGCGTGTGTGCACATGTGTGTGTGCATGCATGCTCCATCAGCCTTGAAATTCATTCCATAGTAATATGGAATCTTGGTTGCTTAGGGGACTATGTGGTAGGTCAGCCTGTTCCAGTTCTCATGGAAAAGATACCTTTCCATCATTAGGAATTGGACTTTGCCTGTAGAAGAGGGAAATTTCAAACACAATTGCACTATCAAGGCGCACCGTGAAGGAGTCAAAGGATCAGCCTGGCCTGAGATGATAGAATCACAGGCAGGTCATAAATCTCCAGCTGTGTTAGAGGGTGAGCTGTGATACTGAATGAGTTGGCAGCCCTGGCTGTGACAATAACCCTCCGGGGTGATGGATGAACCAGTCTGACATCAGAACAGGTGAGAATATTACAAGGAATATTAACAAGAAGCTTGATGAAAGATCCCCAGCAATTAACTCCATGGGAAGGGCCTAATGCAAATCATAAAAGACATTGTGGACAGGAGGAATTTTTCTATTTGACCCATTAAGAAAGGCAGACCACACTTGTGCTGGTAACCTCAAAATCTTCCTAATAAGTCCCTGAGATATTGCATGCTTTGAATTAAATCTTGAGCTTTATTTCCCACCTCAAAACTTGGTGACTAGGTAACTGATCTTTGGTTTCTGGTCAATTGCGGATTGCTTGCAACCACATATCTCTATCATTCATAAAGCTGTTATTGATCATAATCTTTCAGCGAACAGGAATTAATTATGTTGATATGATCAGTTTGGTGTCTAGGGAAAGGTTAGTAAAATGAAGCTAAATGACCCCAGAGGCCATCGTATATGACAACTTGCAGTTCTGTATTGGCTCCTTATTCTCTTCCCCTTATCTCCTGCTCTCCGCACGTCCTTTCCTCATTCCTTCTCTCCCTTCTTCCCTTTCTCCCTCCTTTCCTCTTGTTTCTTGCTTTTCTCCATTTTTCTCTCAGTTTTACCCAGACTTCTTTTCTTTTCTTGGTGACCTTGGACTCTTAGCTGATTGGCAGGATTCTGTAGGTATCACTTGATGTCTCTGATGTCACTCAGGGCCAAAATTATGGCTGAGCTTCAATAGTTCTGAAACTCCTCATGTAGAAATGCACCTGCCTCTGGGTCCAGAACCTTGTCCTCTCTGGGGTACCAATCATCAGAGCCTGGACTAGGGCAAGCAGGGGGCAGCTATGGCAGGCTATGGAGTCCCCAAAGGGAAATGGTAGTGAAACCCTAATGGAGGGAACTGTGGACTGCTAAAGTAAAGAGACACATGAAGGACACATCATAGGATTGACAGTGCTTTTTCCTAAAATGAAAACTCCATTTTCACCTCAAATTCTATCTGAAAGCCATTTTCGCTGCTAAAAACAAGAGCAAAATATAAGATGCTCATCTGATCTGCAGCAGGCAGAACATACCACTCAGAGCAGAATACAGAGGAAACTGGCATTGTCCATGATGACTCCAACATATGTTGGAGGAAGTCAATTCCTCAGAGGCCATTGATGAGGACATTGCGTCCTAGAATGGGCAGAGAATGCAGTGCAATGTGATACAGTGTCATAAAGAAACTTCTAGGTGGAAATGACATCCCAGCAGGGATCAGCACATGACACAAAGGAAGTGAAGCAAACGGAAGAACCTGGATGAGCCAGAAGAGAAATTAAGGCCTGGATCCAAACAGCATTGATTCTCTAGTGGTGGGCAATAAATCTCTAATGATGGGAAACTGAACTTGATATTTGTTATGGTATGGATATGAGCTCATGTGTCAGACAATGCAAGAACTTTCAGAGGTGAGCCCTACCAAAAGCAATGTTCAGATTCAGTGCAATCCCAATCAATGTGCCAATGACATTCGTCACAGAATTAGAATGAACAGTCCTAAAATTCATTTGGAAGTGTTAAGATCTAGAACAGCCAAAGAAATTCTAGGAAAAAACAAAAACAAAACAAAACAAAAGCCAATACAGGAGATATCATTCTACCTGACTTCAAATTACACTACAGAGTTACTGTAACAAAAACTGCAGGCTCCTGACGTAAAAATAGACACATAGACCACTGGTACAGAATAGAAGACACAGAGAGAAAGCCATGCAGACAGAGTCATCGGATCCTTGACAAAGGTGCCAAAGACACACATTGGAGAAAAGACAGCCTTTTTAACAATGGTACTGGGACAACTGGTTACCATATGTAGAAGAATGAAACTAGACCCTCATCTCTCATTCTGTAGAAAAATCAACAACTCCTAGAGGAACACATAGGGTCAGCACTGTAGCATACAGGCACACGCAATGACTTTCTTAATAGGACCCCTAAAGCTCAGGGAATAATTCCAAGAGTTAATAAACGCAATGATGTCAAAATAGAAAGCTTCTGTGCAGCAAAAGAAACAATTAGGAATGTGAAGAAGGAACCTACAGAATGGGAGAAAATCTTGGCTAGCTAATCTTCTGATAGAGGATTCGTATCTAGAATACATGAAGAACTCAAAAAATTTACACCAAAACATCAAATAACCCAACTAATGAATTGGGTTAATGAATTAACAGATGTTTCTCAAAAGAAGAAATTCAAATGGCCAACAAGTATAAGAAAAGATATTCAATGTCATTAGCTGTTAGAGAAATGCAAATAATACTACACTGAAATTTCATCTCACACCAGTCAGAATGGCAGTCATCAGGAATACAAAGTAGAGAACATGTGGAGAAAATGAACACTTACACTGCTGGTGGGCTTGTAAATTCATGCAACTATAGTGATATCATGTTTACAGCAGCACAATTCACAATAGCCAAACTATAGAACCAGCCTAGATGTCCACCAACAGATGAATAGATAAAGGAAATGTTGTTTATATACACACTGGAGAAGTTTTATTCAGTCATAAAAAATGAAATTATGTCATTTGCAGGAAAGTGGAAGGAGCTAGAGACCATTATGTTAAGTGAAATAAGTCAAACTTAGGTTAAGGGTCTTCTGCTTTCTCTCATTTGAAGATGCTTGAGAGGATAAAGGAAAACAAAGGTGGAGGTGGATCTCTTGAAAATCAGAAGGAGCAGAGCTGGAGCAGTGGCTCAGTGGTTACAGCGTTTCCTGGAATGCGCAAGGACATGAGTTTGAACCCCAGCACCATGTACACAACAAAGTGTCCGGAGCAATGAAAGCTACACAAAAAATTAAATAAAATTGATTCTCTCTCTCTTTCTCGGACTGTCCCTCTCTCTCTCTCTCTCTTAAAAAGAAAAAGAAATCAAAGGAACCAAGGGGTAGGAAGTGGGGAAGCAGTGGGGAAGTGCTGTGGAGTGATACTGGCCAAATTATAATGTTATATTGTGTATTGTGTGCATGGACAAATATTTAACAACAGATCCCATCAGTGTGTACAACTATAATGCACCAATGAAAAATATGGGGGAGAAAAGATTAACACAAATAGCCATAATTAAAAAAGAAAAAGAATGTTCAGAGGTGAAATGATCGGGTTGTGGAGCCTTAGCTTGATCAGTATTGATGCACTGACATGGATTGACTGAGCTGTTCCTGTAGGCAGGTGACGAGTGACTGCGGGAGGTGGGTCACTGCTGTGCCTTTTGGGTTTATATTTTGCCCCTTGTTAGTGGAGCCCTCTCTCTGCTTCTTTGTTGCTGTATCCTGAGCTGCTTTCCTCTGCCGCACCCTTCTGCCGCGATGTTCTAACTCACCTGGGGCTCAGAGCTGTGGAGTTGGTCATTTATGGACCTTTACCTCTGAAACCGTGAGCCTCAAATAAACTTATCTTCCTCCAAGTTGGTCTTGTCAGGTGAGAACAAGCTGACTAAAATAATATTCAATCCCCAATAAGGGTCATTTTGTGTATATAATTATGCCTAAAATTATCCTACAACAGGTCTTTTCAAACAGAGCTATACTTTTAAAGAGAGAGGGACAGTGAGAAGGAGAGAGAGAGAGAGAAAGAATCAATTTTACTTAGCTTTTCATCCAATTTTCATTGCTCCAACACTTTGTTGTGTACGTGGTGCTGGGGTTTGAACTCACATACTCGCGCATGCCAGGCAAGCACCATAACCACTGAGCCACCACACCAGCCCCACACGGAAAGCTTTCTAATGCCAGGGCCTTAACTCAGAATGTGAAATCAGAATTTTTGTGGTTGTGGATTGGCTTTTGTTTGTTTTTTAAACATTTACAGGTGACTCAGTTAAGATTTGGGAACAATGGTTTGAAAGATCATTTTGCTTTTATTCCATATTGTAGATTTGGACCTTTGTTATAAAACTCGTGATTTTCTTGAGTAACTGGATTGAAATATTTTCCAAAATTGATTTCACAGAGTACCAAGTCCTTTGCATGCTGGAGAAAAAAAATTAAATCTTCTATGGCCAAGAAGACTGGGCTCTGTTCTCTACTTTGCAATACTAACGTATTAGAGGCTCCGAGAAGACCTGTAAGGCAGAATTCTGCCATGTCACTCACCACTTAACAACAATGAGTTTTTAGAGAAGTTTTGGGTTCACAGCATTGAATGGAAGGCGTGGAAAGTTCCCTTGCACCCCTCACACACATAGGGTCCCCCATTATCAGTGTGTTACAACCTATCACTGTCACCCGAAGCCACGGGCTATAGAAGCATTTACTAGTGGTGTTGTACAACCCATGCATTTGGGAAAATATATGATGGCATGTTAACATCATCCAGAATTGTCACAGTGCCTCAGCAGTCCCCTAGGCTCCTCCCCTGCCCCTTTGGGTGATTCTCCCTGACGTCAGGAAAGTTAGCTTTCACACTTGAAAAGCACCTGTGGGGATTTCTCATCCATGTACTAGTGCAGACTACACGGACTGCCCTGGGCAAGGAAGACGGGAACCCAGCACGGGCAAACCAAGGAAGCCCCGCAGCTGACGGCTGGTTGGTTTGGATGGCAATTCAGTGGGGCTGCCAGGGTTTGGGTCCAGCTCTGCTACTTACTGACTGCCCTGAGCAATTGTTGGAATTGGGAATGTGCTTGTTTCTTCATTTGTAAAGTAGACGAGTAACATCTCAGGTTTTGAATATTGGATTAAAAAGAGAAAGCGCAGCAAGAGACTCGAGGGAACATTCACTAATATTTAACAGCCGTCAGTTTTGTCATCTTTCTGGTTTTATATTTGACTTAAATGTCTCATTGACTGCTCAACCCCAAGGTTCAGCCAGGACTTCTTTATTCCTATTTCATGCACATCCTCGGCTTGGTTTGCATATTTTCAACTCTAGTACTCTCTTATGGTCACTTAGCCCCCAAATCTTCCTGACATCTGTAAGTTCTTCTCATTCTTGGCAGATCACCTTTAATCCGATTGCTGCCTTCCTGGTTTTGCTCACGAAGATCTTGTCATCTACCCTTCATTTTCTACTCCTGGTATTCTCATCTCAGCATCAGGAATTTCTCTAAACCCGGGCTATTGGAATAGCCTCAATTACGTTTCCTTCCTCCAACACACCCGCTCAGCAGTAGCATGTTAATCCGGTTAACAATACCTGTGTGGTTATTTCCTCCTAATAGTTTCCCATGATCGACCCGAGTAATTAATTATCCTAAGGTTTGTTGAACACCTACTTGTGCCAAGCTTCAGACTAGATTTTGAAAGTGCAAAGACAGAGTCTCTGGTCCCCAGTGACTTCGGGTGATAATGACATGTTGATTGTTAGCAAATTTATGCGTCTGCTGGGGATGTTGGTCATGGGAGGCTGGGAGTGCGAAGGGGTACATGGGAACATTACCTTCCTTCTAATTTTGCTGTGAGCCTAAAGTAAATCAAGGGAGAGGTTGCTCTGCATTGTGCAATGCTGTAATGTTACAGTGTGCCATGTGAGTGTGAGCAAACACGGATGAGGTTGAGTGTGCAAATGTGTGTGTACGTCCTCATGCATGCTAACTTTATCAGGGAAGGGAGTCTGCAAGCAGGCACATAGTCCATGGGGAGCAGGTGCCTCGGGTGGGAGTGGTAGGCTAACCTTGGCTCCTTTCTCCTGACTCCAAGTCTATCCAGTTTAGCTTAGATCTCTTCAAGCTCCCCTTCCCCCAAATACACTTGCCTGCCTCTGGCCTTCCTCATTCCATTTCCTTGGCTGCTAATGTCCTCTTCTTCACTCCCATCTTTGTCACTCATTTTATTCTAAATGCATTTTCAAACCCCCTCTTTCATTTGCATGATTTGCATATTCTATGATTTGAATGTTCTCTCCAAAGCTCATGTTGGAATGTAATTGCTAACCTAACAGAATCAGGAGGTGGTTAATCACCAGGGCTCCCAGCCCAGGGGTGAATTAATGGCATTACCCGGGGAGTGGGTGACTTAATTCCAGATGGGTTTAAGTTTGGCCGCCTTTTGCCCTCTCTGGATCGTGACTGCTCTCTTGCCTTTCTGCCTTGTGTGACCCAGCAAGCAGGCCCCCAACCACTGCTGGTGACATGCTCGTGGACTTGTCAGCCTCCAGAAATGTTAGACAAATAAACTTCTATTGTTTGTAATTTGCAGTCTGTGGAATTTTATGGTAGCAGCGGAAAATGGACTAAGAACATTTGTGCCCATGAGGTGTTACGTTTGACTATAACAGAGAGGAGAAAATATTGGCTGAAACAAAATACAGCTTATTTCTCTCACTTCAGAATAAATCCAAAGATCAGTAGTCTGTAGCCGTCATGGGAAATCTTGGCTCATTCTAGCTTTTTGTCTGTAAGAAAAGTCATTTATCCTCATACTGAGAAGATAGCTGCCATTGCTCCTGCCGTCCTGTTTGCAGACCCAAATAAATATAAACTAAGAAAGAGAGAGAAAAAGAACAAAAAGAGTCAATCAGTGGAGTCAATCTTTTTAAAGGGTTATTAGTACCAGAATTTGTCTTAACACAGCCTACTCTGACCCTCCTGTAGATGTGTCTTTGCTTTGAGAATTCTTTAATTTACTAAGTGAAAGTTAAGTATCCCCCAAGAACCCACCCAGCACCCTGGAATTTCAGTGTATTGGAGCCTATTTCTGGGTCTCTTTGTGGGTCTCTCCTCTTGTGGGTAGACTACATGTCTGTTGTGAACATCTAAGGGGAGGAGATTGTACTGGAGAGGTGGGTGGCCAAGGGTGAGGGTCACTGTTGACCTTGAGAACTGGAATGTCCGCGTGCATGTGCTTGAGCTTCTTGCTGAAGGAGTTGGAGCTGGGGGTAGAAAGGGAGAGGACACACATCACTGGAATAATGCTTGGACTTACAAGAGGCCCATGTTCCAGGCCTTCCAGTACTTACAAAGGCATGTTGATCAACATAGAAGTACAGACGCTATTTTTTTATTTTAAAGAGAGGGACAGTGAGAGAGAGAGAGCGAGAGAGAAAGACAAAAGCAATTCTATTTAGTTTTTCATGTGGCTTTTGTTGTTTGTACACTTCATTGTGTACATGGGTGCTGGGGTTTGAACCCACTTACCTGTGCGTGCCAGGCAAGCGCCATAACCACTGAGCCACCACTCCAGCCCCATATAGAACCATTTTAATAATTCAGTTCATAAGTTTTATGTATTTGGACATCTAGTATGTGGACATGCCCATCCCTTCAAAAAGCAGAGGCAGGCATAGTAATTACCTCCACATACAACTCCTTGACCGCCCCATTCGCACGGGAAGGTGGGAAGCTCCATCTTCCTGTTCTCTCTGTGTCTTTTTCCCTCCCTTGAGGAAAGATGAACGTAATGGACATTGGCTATTAGGACGACAGCCAGTAGTGTAAAGCACGTGTGCTTACGAGGGAGCTTGGAGGGAAGATGCATTGGCTCTATCCCCAGTGGATTGACACCTGTATCCCTATCATCATACATGGCAAATACGGAGATGGAGAGTTCATAGATACATACCTAGGAATTTTTTAGTAGGCAGAAATTTCGCAACAGGCTTCCCTGAAGGAAAAGAAAAATATCAGACAAATTAAGCAAGCACAAACAGGAACCGCCCCACCATCCTTGGAAGGCGTGAGAATGTGGGGAAACACTGAGCTGAAGCACTGAGGTGTGTCCCAGGACAAGCAGTGGTCCCAAGCCAGGCGTGTGATTGGAGCTGCAGGAAATCAAGGCAGGAATTCACGATGCTGGAAGGGAATTCAGGGTCAGGGAGGTAAGATGCAGAGAGGACGCCCCGTCTACACCGTCTACACCCCATCTACAACTGAGGCCTGGGTAATTTGAGTCCATGTCTGTTAAATGTCCTCATTTTCACTAGTTCACTAGCTGTTGTGAACACAGTATTTTAAAGTAGAGGTTATAATGGATCAAAAAAACAGAACAGTTAATGTGGTTTTGAATGGTTAGAGTACAATAATTTTCTTCCTGTCTGTTGATCCCTTGGGTAACTGATGTTAACAAAACAGCTCAGAGATACCTCTGCACACATCAGTAATTAACGTTCGTGGTCTGCGAATGCAGTGTTAAGACTGAAAAGAACATTTTTTTTTAAAGAGTGCTTTCAAAGCTTGTGATTCTTTACAAG
Source organism: Aplodontia rufa (assembly GCA_004027875.1). Taxonomy (NCBI): domain Eukaryota; kingdom Metazoa; phylum Chordata; class Mammalia; order Rodentia; family Aplodontiidae; genus Aplodontia; species Aplodontia rufa. Next base: position 44,392 of record PVKS010001143.1, read on the forward strand.
AAACATTTTAAGAAAGACGTCTCTGTGTGGTTCTTCAGTGAGGAAAGCAGAAATGTGAAGTGTCACTAAAGGCATGGGCACTGGGTGAGCAGAAGAGCTGAGCGTGGAGAGCAAAGACGTGCTTCTTGCATGAATAACTTCCTAACAATCTGCTGAAGGAGTGATTTTGTATCAGGCTGAAACCCCAAACCAGCATCGTTTTAATTTGCCAAGCACCTGTGAAGGAGTACAGCTGCAAGGCCATGGGAAAACAATAGGGACAGTGACAGTTCATTAATATAAACCAGTAACTAGATTTATTTGGAAAAGTCGTTGATATAGAATTACCCTGGAGGATGCAATGGTATTCCTAAAGCAGGCCAGCATGCAGCTCACTAAGATTATAGATGTGTGCACATCATTTGAAACCGAACAGTAATTTGGTAACTATTACGATTTATTGTGTATGTCAAACAGAATAACAAATGCGTAAAGTAGTGTGATAGCTTCAGGAAAGTTGGGTTTGTGTTGCATTCCGTTGTTTGGCTTTTTGCATGCAAGATTATTCTGTTATGGAAAATCAAGATAATGGAATTGCCTCTGAAATGATTATTCATGTATAGATCCTTAGAAGGAAAATATGAAAAGTATGCATTCTCGTCTAACAACTCCCAGCCTTAATAGACTGCTGATAAGAAACTAGAGAAGCTGTTTATTGCAATCAAGTCATCAGTCTTGTCAGTGTTGACCGTGGATGCTTGAAGCATGGTAACTCATAAGCAAGCTGGCTTGCGTAAAAGGAAAGATATTCACTGATCTGGAGGCAGCGAAATGGATCTGCTAACCACTTGCTTTTATTGCAAACAGTGAAATGTAACCCTAGGAAACGGGAGGAAAGCACGGTCTCCTTTCATATACTGAAAGCATCTGGGGGAATCGCAGAGTCTGGCACCCATGCAATAAGCCTGTTCATGGAATCCGTTCCCAGCCACGAAACAGGCAATGTTCCCCAGTAACGGGGGAGCAAACAAAGAGACCACCCCGTCTCCGCAGCGTGATTTTAAGATGTAAAGGAAAGCTCAGAGGTCCCCCAGCTAAGTCTCTCAGTGGCTTTTCTTAATCCTTTTACCACCAGTGGGTTGAATCCCAGATACTGTTAGAATCATTGAAAAATGACCTGGACGGCTGGTCATAAAGAGTTAAATTTGATGGCGGCCACGGAGGAACTGTTGAGTGGTTGGTAGTGGGCAGGGGGCTAATCTCCAGGACACCATAATATATCGCCAACCCCTGAGGCCAAGTTCACTTTTAGGAGATCCCTGTAAAGGTGGTCATGGTATGTAAAGGTTGGAAAGGGATCTTGGAGGCAGTTGGCATGTGTGAGTGTGTGTGTGTGTGTGTGTAACCTACTGCTCTCTTAGGACCAAGAGCTCCTCCTTGGCCTTTTAAAGTATGTCTTCATTTTTTAAGATGCTGACGGTCTTTTTTTAATAACCCTGAAAAAAATAAAAATCATCTAAAATCTAGGAAATATCTGCTTTGAAACAGAAAAATCTGGGATTTGGGATAGGGCATCAATCAAGAGACCATTTAAGTATATGATTCTTACAAATGGTTCACTTAAAATCTCAGGAATTGAAAACACATTAGATTATTTGTGTTATGAGGTCCTTAATTTTAGCATTACTTTCATCTCCTTTTCATATCTTCTGATTCTGAGAGACTGTGTTTGGAGTCGCTGATGCCTTATGTGACCAGAGAATACTCGGGGCTGCTTTGCACTTTGTTAAATTCTCTAATGGTGCTACTCAGAAACACAACCTTTGAAACCAATGCCAGGATTTTCTTTCTTTTTTTTTTAAATTTGGTTTTCACATCATGATTTAAAGGCATTCGGAAAATAAGAAGCAGTTAAGAAATTCTCCGGGACCCCTTTTGATAGTGGTGCTAAAACATACATGAAAACCAAGGCGAACACCACCTTAAGTGAATGGAAGATGGTGAATCTCCCGACTGGACCCTCGGAGTGCCGAGATGCTGAAGAACTACAGCTTCCACCCCTGCTTCCCTTCCCTGAGCCACCCTCCTTCTGTGGCGGGTGTGAACTCTGTGCCTGCCTAATGTATAAAATCCAAGTCCTGAACAATGAATTCCCCCTCATAGTGGTTGCTGACAAATATTTTGAGGAAAGAAAACAGATACTGAAAATTAGCAACCTAGAATCCAAATTTGGTGGGTGAACATATGCTATTTAGATTTTACCTGCTAGTGAATTGGCAACCTTTCCAGGTTTGGATGTGCACATAAATAAATGGCTTTCGAGCTTTCTTGAAAAATTTGTTCAAGATGTGATACCTGAACTCAAATCTCTAACAGCGGGGAGGAGCAGTGTTCTTCAGGAAGGCTGAAGGCCCTTGGTTAATCTTCCCAACAGATTGTGGATGCCAATCTTAGTCTAATTCCAATTGCTTATACCTGCAACTTGGACAGGGATAACCAGTGTGGTTTATTGCAAACCTCACATCTCCCAAGATGGCCTGGTGCTTTATGCAAGATCTGTGAGACCCTGTGCAAGTTGCCAACAACAGGCTTCTTCTTCCTCAATATGAAGAGCTTCAAGATGGCAGCCACAGAGCGTTGACCCAAGTATGGGGCCATTATAACTGTGGGGCTCCGTGTGGCGAAGACATGAAACCACCCTGGACGTAAGAATAGCTTGCGTTCTACTCTGACAACTTGTGAACTGTGTACAGTGATTTTCCTGGAAGATAAACAATTCTAAAAGAAAGCAAATTCCAGAAGGACTAGTTCCAGAGGGACTGTAGTAAATAAATTCTCACAGCATTCAAGGAAAAAAGAAGAGATGGCATGAAAGCTTTTAGTTTATTTGTAAAAAGGTTTAAAAACATAAGTTATATTGAAAAATTCATTTTTAAAAATTATTAGAAGCACACAAACATGGTGAAATGTGAATACCCTACAACATCCAGAATGAGAACGTGAAACCTTTGTTCCCTCTGAAGACTACAGTCACTTCCTGGGAACATGACAGCTGCTCCTCACACATCCTTGTTACAGACCAGTTCTAGAAATTTCTTTAGGTGCTCTCACTTAGCACAAATGGAATCATACTGTATTTACTACCAGATTTTTTTTCAAAATGTAGCCTTATTGTAATTCAGAGAGTATGCTATCATTAACACGTGAGGATCATCTTTCACTCCTGAACTCTTATAACAGTCTTTCTCTGTCCCCTCACCCATTTCACCCTTTCAGGGCTGACCCCTTGCTCAACTCCCCACGTTACAGGCAGGGATTGCAGCTGGGCTTAGCCAGTAGAAGGCCCTGCTGACCCATGTTCCCACGTGGCTGGTTCTTTGCGTAGGAAGAACGTCCTGTCTGTCATCTTGCACATTTGAATGTGGCTTCAGAGGATGACAGAATCAAGACCAAAGAGGACTTTCTCCCTTCATGCAGCCGGGTGCCTGGCCCGCCCAGAGTTTCCCCTACACGCTCCCTGGTGCACTGCGGCCAGGCTGGCCTGGTTGGCTCTGAACAAGCCCGGTGAGATAAGCATGAGCAAATACAGTAGCAGGTCAGCCCAAATGTCACCCGCTCTCCCACCGGCCAGGCTGAGGAGTCATTTTAAGTCCACCTGGGGTTTCTGCTCCACCTTATCTGTGTCACCCATATCTCCTCCCAGTGTGGGCAAACAAAACCACAGGACTTTATCAGGCGTTGTAATTCCTTACATCTGCCTTATCAGTCCGACTACCCAATCCTACCAGAGCTTTTAGGGATCTGCGTGGAGGATAATCAGACCCTTCAGGAGCAAGTGGCCTTATCACCCTCCCAGCCCTGGAAGGGTTGGGGGAGGCTCTAATTTCCATCCTGGTATTTTTCCTGATATGGTTTCAACTTTTCTAGGAAGGACCTGGCCTTCTAATATGGTTCAACTGTCTTTAGAAAATTTCTTGCCTCAAATTTCTAGGGCATTTATGTCTGAAGCAAGAACTTCATCATAGTTATGATTTAGTGCTTTGGGCTCCAAAATTAGTTCATTTCCTCTTCACAACTATACTGTGAAAAGACACTGCTATTTTACAAGCAAGGAAACTGAGGCTCTGCCAGGGAAAAGGATCTTGTAGTTGCACAGCTTTTAAGTGTCAGAGTGTAGAGGTGAAGCCAGGTCTTCGGTGGACTGCCAAGTCCAACGTCACCACCGTGCTAGGAAAGGGGCCGTTCCCGGCAGGAGCTGCGATGCTGGGTTCTGGAGGCTGGCGGTCTGAGTTTGAATGCTCACGCTGCTACTTAGCAGCTATGTGATCTTGGGCAATTTCCTTCGCTTCTCTGTGCCTTAGTTCCTCATCTGTAAAATGGGATTAATGATGATACTTATGTCATGAGGTTGAGGGAAAACAATACACACACATTCATAATTGGGGTCATTGTCCACACTATTAATTTTATAGCTATTACTAATTTTATTTCCATTGTAACTGTTGCCTCTTTGAAACCAGGTAAAGAAGGGTTGAAGCAATTATCTGGGTGACTCAAAGAAGTAAACACATCGATGACAGGAGAAGGAAACAAGACAAGATGTCACAGCTTGCTTGTTTGGGGCTGTCTTGTTTGCTATTTCTTCTATCTGGAAATGTATCTATTTCCTTCTTTTGTTTTGATAATCCAGTTTTTTCTTCCTTTGATTTTCTTCCCTGGACTTCTCATACATTGAACAAAATTAACACAAAGAAATGCAATTAGTCATTCAAGTCCATGTCTCCTTTGCACCTCCCTCCTTCATGGGCACATACATACACAAATGTGGAAGCAAACACACGTCTCATAGTGACACACACACATGCACACACACATATGCTCACATAGACATCCACATGTGTGCACACACATGCACAAACACATATGCTAACACAAACATGCACAAATGGGTGCACACACACGCTCATGCAGACATGCACAACATGTGTGTGTGCATATACATGCACATACGGTCATCAGACATGCACAAACATGTGCACACACATGCTCACACAGACATACACAACATGTGTGTGTGCACATACAATTTGCTCATGCAGACACACACAACATGTGTGTGTTCGCGGACCCACACACACACCTTTTGTTGGCCTCCAAGTTCAGGCTCCTCTCTTCCTGCGAGGATTTTTCCTTTTCTTTCTTCTTTTTCCTTTTCTTTTGCTGCTAGGAGTCAAGTCCTCATTTGTTATCACAGGTGGCTTGCTTTCACAAAGTTAAATATTTGTCTCCCTCACAAACTCCTACGCTCTCAGGGCTGGGAGCCATCGTAAAAGTCACCTGGTCCGACCACTCTGCTGCTGCCTGAGTCACCTCTCAGGACGTCCTGGCTGGATGGGAGATGCAGCTTCATGTGGACATTCTCAGTGACAAGGAGCTCACGAGTGGCTGGGAAGGTCAGTTCTATTCTTCCCATTTTGTGGGGGTCTACAGCCTAAGTTGACGCTGATGTTCTAACTCTTCCAGGCTAAAGGGGACACGTCTCACTTAAATTCTGCAGCCGATTGTGATAGGAAGAGCCGTTTTCAATGTGTCTGATGAAGGGTTGATCCTCCTACTCCACGAAAAGAATTGTCTTACAAATTACAAGAAAATCACCACAACCCAACTAAAAAAATGGCGGGGGACATACTGAAGTAATTTACAAAGGAGGAAATAGGAAGGGCCAGACTGCCATGGAAGAAATTCCACCTTAGTAGCTGTCAAACAGATTCTAAAGAAAGAAACCACAACAAATCCTGTGTTCGAGTTCAGACCGATGAAGATTAAAAAACCCGCAGCTTTGGTGATGCTCAGTATTGACAGTGAAGGCGTGAACGGGGGAAGGGGAGCCTCCTTTATGGACGGGGACATGTAAAGAGATTAAAAAAAACCCAAACAAGCTTTTCTAAATGGCAAATTAGCAATACAGATCAACACTAACATTGTTCATCGGCCTAAAAATTTCACTCATAACAATAGAGCTAGACCTTTCTTTGGATTGACAAAGTGTGCAGATATAGAGGTATCTGTTCATGTGTGTGTGTGTGTGTGTGTGTGTGTGTGTGTGTGTTGGTACATGTGCATGCATTAATAACTGTGTAGTTGCTATAACCAAACATTTGAAATGATCTCAATGGTTAGGTAATCGTGGTAGAAGTATGCAAAAGTATACTTTAGAGCACTTGAAAAGGCTGAAGTGTGTATGTATCCACCAACAAGGAAACATAACCAAGAAATGACATGTGAAATGCCATGCCACAGAGCTGTTTATTTGATTGACATCCATTTGATAACTATTGAGGTGGAATATCTTCCACATATTTCAAATTTATTTAAATGAATAGTGTGGTCTCATCTAGATACATTTTATACGGGTAAATATATCTTCATCTCAAATTCAAGTACGAGAGAAATAATCATTTCTATAGATTTATATACGTATGTATACAGATGTATCAATTAACACATGTATCAGTTTTTTGAGATCTAATTCATATATTATAAAGTTTATCTTTTAAAGACTCCAAACCAATTTTTCTAATATATTCAGAGTTGTGACACTATTGCCATCACCACATTTTAGGACAATTTCTAAATGACCTAAGAACAAGGTCTGTACCTCCATTCCACTCACCACTAATTCACTTTCCTGCTCTACGGATTTGCCTATTCTGGACATGCCTTGTAAATGGAGTCATATAATATGTGTTTTGTGACCGACTTCCATTGCTTATTATGGTGTTTTCAATTTTAGCCCGCATTTTTCAGGTATCAATACTTCATTCTTTTTATGGCTAAATAATATTCCCTTGTATAGATATGCCATGTTTGTTTATCCATTCATCAGCTGATGTGTTTGGATTATTTTCACTTTTTAGCTATTATGAGGAATATTGCTATGAAAATACATGTGTGTGTTTTTGAGTGGATGTATGCTTTCAGTTTTCCTGGGCAGACATCTGGGAGTGAAGTTCCTGCAACTCTGTTCAACATTTTGAGGAACTTCCAAACTAGTTTCTAAACTGGCTGCCCATTTCACTTTCCCACCAACGAGGGAGGGCCACCAATGAGGGAGGGCCACCAATGAGGGAGGGTTCCAACTGCTGCACTTCTTCGTCAAACTTGTTACTGTGGGTCTTTTTGTTTACAGTGTCCTAGTGGGTGTGCAGTGGTTAGATGAATTTTTTTAAACTCCAAATCCAACTCCAATCCTCTATCTGTCTGTGTTGGGATAAAGTTTAAACTCTGCAATTCTTGGGAACTTTGTTCCACAGCACCGTGTCAAGATGGAAGGAATCTAAGTTTGGTTTAGGGTGGAAATGACCAGAATGGATCTCTGAGAAACGTTACACTGATCTAGAGAGGAAGGCCCCAGTTTGGCTTGCAGATCACAATGCTTCAAGTTGGGGCTGGAGCAGTGGCTCAGCAGTTACAGCGCTTGCCTGGCCTACATGGGAACTTGGGTTCAAATCCCAGCACCACGTATGCAATGAAGCGTCAGAGTAACTAAAGCCACACTAGGAGCTGGAGCGGTGGCTCAACGGTTTCGGTGCTTGCCTGGCGCATGAGGACCTGAGTTCAAACCCCAGCACCATGTACACAGCTAAGTGTTGGAGCAACGAGGGCCATGTGAAAAACTAAAATAAAGTTGATTCTCTCTTTCTCTGTCTCTCTCACTGTCCCTCTCTCTTTATTAAAAAAAAAAAAAAGCCACACGAAAAACTAAATAAAAGTTTGATTCTCTCTCTCTTTAAAAAAAAGAAATGCTTCAAGTCATTTTGGTCAGTGATCAAATCCCTGAACTTAGTTATGTTGGGTAAGAAGCTTGCTGTTGTTCCCAGAGTGGATCCTATGTCCCTGTGGCACTGTGGTCTAACACCTGCTGATACCAAGCCTCACTCTAGAATCATCCAAATTAATGCTAAATGTTAGCTCCAATCAGGTCCTACCTTCTATGGTTATTGGAAGTCACATGTCAGAAACCAACTCTAACTCTTTTACCTGAAGTTAATTCTTTTTAAAATATTTTTATTGATTTATTTTCATGTTGACCTGGATTAGTCACTACCTGAAATTTATTTCCACGTAGGACACTAAGAATAACGGTCTGCTTAGTTAGCTCTTTCGTTGCTTCAACACTTTGTTGTGTACATGGTACTGGGGTTCGAACCGGCATCCTTGTGCATGCCAGGCAAGCTTGGGAATTGCCAAGCCACCACTCCAGCCCTAATGATGAAATTTTAACGATCCAAAAGTTAATAAGTTACTTCACAAAGCAATGCATGCTGAATTACCTTTGTACTTAAAATTTTCAGTTATTAAATCTGCCTGATTAAAAGGAATATTTTGCATCTGTTTAAAGCATTTGAGAAATGCTCAGTGTCTAAAATTTGAATCATACATGAAATAGGCATTCAGTTAAGTTGATCTGAAAAATCCACTACAAATCCTAATTGGTAAATTGACTATTCTGAACTTCAACTAAGTCTAACCTAAACCAAATGAAGCTTATAACTTCAAAAAAGAAATGTGATTTGCAATGAACTTTATATATAAATTTAAAAAAATTCTTAAATTCTATGAAATGTATGAAGAAAATAGTTTGTAATAAGAAGCAGTTGGAATATACCATATTGACTTATCAAATACTTATAAAAGGATGAATCGAAAGGGCATAATTGTTCACAGGAATTGAAGCCCCCTCAACAGGATTACTAGATGAGTCATATGACTAAAACTTCCAATCAAATGTGCCCAAAGCACATAAAGTGGAATTGTTTTAAAAGGATTCACAATAAATTGATTTGAAATTTAAAATGTGATAAATGGTAAATAAAAGTAAAAAACCAAGGGGTAGTGAACATAGTATTTGAAAAAGTGGTAAAAGAAACAAAACTTGTAAAGAAGTTGGCAGAGCAGAAAATAATTTTTAAAAGATCTGAAATAAGTCATAGTGAACTGAATGAGTATATATTTGAAATGCAGAAAGTTGATGACTATTGAAAAAAATTAATATTAATTTAAATATGCACAAAAATGAAACCATCCTAGGATCATTAGTAATCCACTTGTGCCTTAAAATTACTGCTCTGAAGATATAATGAGAACCATCAACTAAAACTTTGCAAAATCTCAAAAATCTGGTAAAAAAAATCCCACTCAATGTGATTTGCTATAAATATCCCTACCTGGGCATGACCTGTTGGTCTATTGTGATCTAAATGAGAACTTTATTCTTAGATTAGTGTCCTATGTGGAAATAAGTTTCAGGTAGTGACTAATCCAAGACAACATGAAAACAAATTGGTAAAAGTATAATTAAAAAAGAATTAGGGCTGCAGCAGTGGCTCAGAGGTTATTGTGCCTGAACGGCATGCGCAAGTACGCGAGTTCAAACCCCAGCACCACATCCACAACAAAGTGTTGGAGCAAAGAAAGCCACATGAAAACGAAATATAACTGATTCTCTACCCCCCACACACTGTCCCTCTCTCTTTATAAGAAATAAAAAAGAATTAAGTTCAGATAAAAGGGGTTCCTTTAGAGTTGGTTTCCAACATGTGATTTCCAATAGCCGTGGAAGGAAGGGTCTGATTGGAGCTGATATCAGCATTAAATCGGAAGACTCTAGAGTGAGGCTTCGTATCAGCAGATGTTAGACCACAGTGCCACAGGGGCACGGGATCCACTCTGGGAGTGACACGGAAGAAGGTTGGTGACCGAAGGTGATGGGAATAAAGACGGCAGTGTGGGCTCTCATTCCAGAAAACGTGAACAGGTGCAGATGAGCCAATAAATTCTGATGCAAGGCCCAGAAATGAATCTATTCAATCCAAGATTGCTGTGCGGGATGAATTATGTCCTTCCTTTTCCATCCCAGATTTGCATGTTGAAGTCCTGACTCCCCGGTACCTTAGAATGACTGAGTTTGAACATGGAGTCTTGAAAGAGGTCATGCAGTTAAGAGTAAGATCAGGAGAATAGCTCTAGTCCATCATGACTGTGTCCTTCATAGGAAGAGGCGCTGGGGACAGGGACACACCATTGAAGATGGGTTCTGTGAGCCCGGGACAGGGCTTCAAGAGAAACCAACCCTGCCAACACCTTGCTGTGGGACTACAGCCTTCAGAACTGTGAGAAGATAAATTTCTGTTTCAGGCGGACGGATGAGGGGCAGGGCAGCGGGCAGCCCATGTGCGCCATAGCACGACCAATCAGACGCTGGCAGATAACCCCCAGTGGCGCCTGCAACCGCCTGTCAATCAGTGGAGACCCAGCCAATCCCAGGGGACACGAGGACCCGGTGCCCTCAAGCCTTCCCCCGCCTATCCTGGACTGTAAGAGCGCCTCCCAGTGGGGTGTGGGTGACTTCCCCAGCCCTCACTCCGGTGGACCTGTGAACCTCACCCAAGAGCCATTCCCAGATGGTCATCCGCATCTGATCTTACAGTTCAGCTTCCCAGTCTCTAGAACTTTGTTATGACAGACCTAGCAAGCTGACATAACCACCTGCCAAAGCTCAGTTTTACGACATTGAGTTGCTGTGGACTGGTTTTCATCCTTAGTTGTAAATGGATATTATTTTATCTTGCTGCTCAGAGCCGTGGCGCTGGAAGCTCCTCTTGGACAGGAGAAGTCAGAAGCGAGCCGTATCCCGCTGGCAGAGCTGAGTGGCTTCCGACACTTCTGTGCGTGGCCACCTCTCCTAGGCCCGGCTGCAGGCGGGGCAGTGCCTGCGTGGGTATGGGCACAGCCCTGTGAGCTGGCTGCTAGAATCAGCTTCATTGACCTGGGTCCCGCGGAGCCTGCCCCACAATGAATACTATTTAAGCATCAACTGCTGTTCTTCTCATGGGGGCAAAAGAACCGGAGATGAAAGTGGTCTCCAAAGTAGTTGTTGCTGTGAGCAGCAGTGATGCTAAACGAGATAACTAACTCTGAGCAGCAACTAGGTTACAGAGGAGTCGCCAGCGTGATCGCTAGCCTTTGAGTGGTAGCCAATTACCATTTGTTACAACTTCTTCTTTTAGTTTAACCTAGTTAACCTTTTAGTTAACCTTGGATATCTATTCTCCCCCATTTTTTAAACCTCTCCTGGCATTTCTGTTTGGTTTCTTCGATCATTGCTTTGGTCCTTTCAATGGGATGGTTTATTTCTTTTGGGTCTTGATTACCTTTGCCTTTCCTGCTCTCAATTTCAGCAAAAGATCTGACTTGGGTTTGAGAAGGCCCAGTTGATTCCTAGGCTGCTGTCGACCCAGAACCCATGTGAAGAAAGGAAATCCTCCCCATCCAGGCTTCTAACTTAGAGGAAGATGGCACCCATTGAAAGAAATCACAGTGCCCTTGAGATGACCCAAGGCCTAAGGTAAGAGAATATTAAAACTGGAGCCTGATGGTGGCCCCGGCCTGGGGTAGCTGGTGTTCTGCTCTAATTCACGGCCATCTCCAGATTTGATTTTGACACCCAGGTTATTTCTGCCTTCCTTATGAGGTCTCATGTATTTTATAGACTTTGAGGAAGTGATCAGTCACTCTTTAGGTGAATTCAGTCTAGATTCATGTGTTAAAAAAATGAACAAGTAAAAAGATCACAACACTGCTTCATGACACTTTTCTTTGAGAAACTGGAAGGAGGGCTCAGGGCAGAAAGGCTGGGGGTAATAGTTCCAGGATGTTGATAGGTTAGAAGCCTCCAGTAGGCCTGCTTTGTGAGGAGCTTAGGACATCAGCCAACTTTGCATCATCATCTCCCCCACTCAGCCTGAGAGAGGTGATATGGCCAGAACTCTGCAGTTCACTGACCACTCAAGCACCCCAGCTGCAGTCTCAATCTTAGGGACAAGCCAGTCATTGGCAGTGTTTGAAAGACATGGGATTCGGGCTCAACATCACAGTTTTGAGGTGGAAACTAGTTTGTGCAGTGCACAACCTACACTCCCATACACAGTGTCCTTCCAACTGTGGCCCGAGCTGGTGAGCACGGCACCCTGCATGACAGGGGACCAGAAGCTATAGGCCAGGCACGAGAGTGAAGGAGGAGAAGACATTTCTGTGAACCTGGATGTTCACATGGGTACGACATGGAGAATGTATGCAGGTGATGATCTGGGCATTCAACTTGTTAGTTATGTATTTTGAGATTGTGGGGAAAGAGCGAAGATGAATAAGGAACAGATCGAAAGGAGAACTATGAGCTCCAGCAGATGCCCAGAGAGTTAAATGTAAAGGAGTAAAGCATCTGGGAAACACGGTTTTTAAAAGAGGCTTTTCATAGTCAGGGGAAAGGGAGGGAAGAAAAAATACTGTTTCTTAAAACAAAAATGGAATTAAAAAAGAAGCACAGAGCGGCGTGCGGGAAGGCTGGGGCCCGAGAGCACTGGTTCCAGCTCCAGATTCCTACCAAACTCTCTGGAGTCTGTTCTTTTACTGCAAAAGAGGAATACGTTTATGTCAATAACTAGGAGAAGAGGAAACGCAGGAACCTCCAGTATCATTCCTGATCGCTGAGTCTAGTGTGACTGCCTGGGTTCTCAGAGGTGTATGTGTGTGTGTGTGTGTGTGTGTGTGTGTGTGTGTGTGTTGGGGTGGAGCGACAAAATCCTGAGGTCCTCTCAGATAAAGAAGCTAAAACAGAAGCACATGACATGCAAAGTGGGCATAATATGTGAACATTTAAGGTAAACTTTAAATGGAAGAAAACAGGAAGGGAAAGGAAGGACCCTCCCTCTCTCCTCTCATTCTATTTAACTTTTCTTCCCTCCTTCTCTTCCTCAAATCATACTCTCTTTCCTTATTTTGTCTCTTCCCTTTGTATGACAGGCTCTTCTCTTCCTTTTTAAAAATCATCCTGCTCCTAAGAGCCCCTTCCTGGCCAATTACACAAATAAACAGAGCACAGAAGGTCACAGGAAACCCAGTTTGGTCCCAAAGAGTGGGACATGTTTACAGAGTGCCAACAAGTGTCCCAAACAGAGGGACCCAGGTTCACAGAAGGCTGAAGTTCTCCTTGCTGGTAACTGAAGGGTTTGTTGGTTCTGGATGATCAGGGAAGCCCAGGCAGAGAACGCCCCAGGACAGAGAGAGGAAGGTTGGGAAGCACCATTCAGCCTGGAATGAGGGCGCTGGTTCCAGATGACAGGCTTATGACACCTACATTAGGAAGAAATCAGTTAAGCCAATTCTGACTCTGGTGGTCTTCAGAAGGCAGTGAGAAGTCTTTGAGAAATTTTGCAAGAGACTTTTTGACAGGTATCACTCTGCATGGTGGAGTGTCACTGAATAGACAGCTGCATTGAGAAGGACTTGAGCCAGGGAAGCAGAGCTCACAGAGCAACCAAAAGGTCCTTCTTGGAGTCTTGAGCAAAGGATTATCAACAGCTGCTTCCCTCTGCAGAATTTACCAAGATTAGGTGGTCATAACATGCAGGACGGAGCACAAGGTGAAAAACCTTAAAATTACGCCTTTCTCACATGAAAGAGAACTTTCCCCTACTGCAAAAGTAATGAACCTGAAATGCCGTGGTAGGCACAAAGCAAACATGGTGGAGGTTGTCATTCTGCTTTCTATAAACCTCCTGCGCAGCTCTGCTCCGTTTTCCATTCTAAACATTTTAAAATCATGTTATTTTTCTTGTTGTTGGTGACAGAATTAGTTTTTTCTTTATGATTTGAAAGTTTAAATTAGTACAATGTCTCAGACTTTGCCTTTTAATGGATGTAACTTTTATAAGGGTTAACTTAACTAGACTTTTTATCTTACAGGGTTGACAAAAATAAAATGACCAACCGCACAGCCCCGTTGCCTCACTTGATGAATTTATGATTTCTTTTTTTATTTTTCTTTCTTACTCAAGTCTACAAGCATCTCATTAAAGACGTGGTGACACCAAAATGAAATCCAAGTACAGTATGGTACGTCATTTCATCAGATGATTCTTCTTTTTTTAAAAACCATTATTTTAAACTTATAGTTGACTTTGAACAACACAGAAGTTAGAAGTGCTGACCCCCAGGATGTCAAAATTTTGTATGTAACTTCTTTTTTTTTTTTTTTAAGAGAGACGGGCAGTGAGAGAGAGAGAATCTATTTTATTCAGTTTTTCATATGGCTTTCCTACTCCGAAACTTCCTTGTGTATGTGGTGCTGGGGTTTGAACCCACAACCTCATGTATGCCAGGCAAGCACCATAACTGCTGAGCCACCTGCATGTAACTTTTGACTATTTGAAAATTTAACTTCTAATAGCCTGCTGTCAGCCAGAGCCTTACTGATATCATAGATAGACAAATAACACAGTTTGTATGTTTTATTTATAATGCCAAATATGTGAGAACCATGAGAGAACCGTGCGATTGACTGAAGAGACAAGCTGGTCATGTGGTGACGATTAGCGGATGCTCTCTCACAACATTAGGACAATAGTGGAGTAGGGACTGCAGTTAATTTCATGCCGTTACAATTCAATACTGTGCTTGTATGTTTGCTTACATTTCTTTCAACTGTTTTCTTTTGGTACTGGGGATTGAACCCAGGACACTTAACCACAGTGCCACATCCCCACCCATCCTTTTTATTATTATTATTATTATCTTTTTAAATTTTGAGGTAGGGTCTTGCTAAGTTACTTAGGGCCTCATTAAGTTGCTAAGACTGGCCTTGAACTTGTGATCCTCCTGCCTCAGCCTCCTAAATCACTGGGATTACAGGTGTGAGCCACTGTGCCTGGCTCTTTCAGCTGTCAGTGGCTTGTGTTTTATGTTTGAACTTTTTTAATAGATTTGTGTGTATTCAATGGTAGTAAATGATAATGAAATAGACTTTTCCACATGTATTTTATGCATTCATAACTTTTCTTAAGATTAAATTTCCAATGTTTTTAGGCTACGTGACAGGTATGTGAGTTTTTTCAAATTTTAGCAAACCTCAGCAACAACAAAATCCCCCAAACACATGTACATTTGGACCCACACAGTTCAAGCTCTTGTTGTTTGAGGGCCACAAGTGCTTGGTTTCAGTGAACCTCTGCTGGTTCCCGATGATCAATTCTTTTCCAAGTTTGTTCAAGCTAACTACTAGTAGTTCACTAGAAGCTATTAATGAAAGTCAGTATTAAATTCACAAGCCTACAATTCCTAAAGCTTGCCTCTTTTCCTATTTCCAGAAAGGGGCAATGCTTCCTTACATTGTTCTGGTATCTCCCACCTCTCCTTCGTTATTTTTCAGAGACAGTCATCATTGGCTTTGAGATGACATCTCCAAGCACTTGAGCATCCAGGGATGTCCTTTGCTTGGGGCTGGAGATTTGAACACAGTCAACCATGGCTAGGTGCAATGGTGGCCCCAAGCTTGTGTCCCCTGCTCCATCAGTGACATATGCTTTGTCTTTTCATGGTTGCTGACTGTGATCTGTAGTGTGCACGTCGGGAAAGCAGGAATAGAACAGTGTTGCTTTCAGCAGGGGCTTTTGTACAGAACAACATTGAAGGCAGAAGCCCCTGGAATGAATGAACACGGGTGGAGGCTGTGACAGGCATTCAGGAGCACGTGGCAGTGCCTGCTAGCTCCTCACAAGGCCCATTTTATCCCAAAGGGATCTCTGGGATCTCCATGCTTTCTCGTTCACCTAACTTTAAGCATAAGCCCTTGTCATGCCACCCTGTAATTGCACAATCTGATGGGTTCCTGTTTGCACCCAGGTTATCTTTTGGTGTTTGTTTTGATTCTACTACTAGATTGTTAGCTCCTTGAAAACACAGCGTCTTCTGTACTATTTTCATCATCCTACTTTGTTGCAATCTGCTATTGATTATGGACATGCCTATAGCATTTTGATTAGATAATTTCTTAAATGAAACACTAAGAATTATTTTTTAAAATTTGGGCATTGGAGCTTTTTTTGTCTAGAAATTTCTTTAGACAGAAGCATGTCTTTAGCTAATACCCATTTTTTCCATTTTCCTAGTACACACCAGCTCCCTCAAACATCCAGCAATTTCTTAGCCAAACACACGCTGAAGAGTTCAGGTTCTTATTCCTATTATTTCTCTGGAAATTTAGACAGTCTGGATTTGGAGATCACAACTAATCTCTGATGGACACTTAATTCTTAGGAAGGTTTGCTAAAGACCTCAGATGCAATTATAAAACTGGAGCTCAAAGAAAGACATAGAGTAAGACAATCAAAGCAGAAAGGAAAAAGCAAACGTCCCAAAATAACCCCAGATGAGAGGCTCAGCCTGATATGCCATCACATCTGTCTTTCAGAAATGAATGGCTGGTAGGTCCTGCCACCTGGGGCAGCAGGCTGGGCCGGCTGACGGGTTCTGGTTGCTCTCGGGTGGGCCAGCGGGTGTGACACCTGCTAGTTGAAGTTCCAAAGGTTTCCTGAGTCATGTTACTAATGCATTCCTGGGGAATTTCATGGAGCTGCTTTTAAAGCAGTTTATATGCACTGCAGTAATGGGTAAACTAGCTATTTTGACACATTGCAAAAGAATGTTTTTGAAAAGAGAAACGCTGCTGGTGAAAACAGACAAATGATTGAGGGACGTTTCATTGTTGCAGAACTCAGTGTTGATGTAGGTGTGTTTAAACAGCCCGTTCCCAACTCGCTATTTAAAAACCTACATACTGAATTAGTTATTCACCAGGGGGAGATGTGGAAGAGCAGCAAAAATGATACAATTAAGTTACAAATATAGGAGATACAGTCCAAAATATCCCCACTGTCCTCTTTTTCTTCTTTAACGAGTGTCATTATATTTTGATGTGTTTAATAATACAGCAGAGGTTAAATGAAACATGAAAAAGGGGTGTACATTAAAATTGAGATAACTCTTCCTTCAGTGAAGTGGAACCCAGCAGATGTAGCAGCACACTGTAATTGCTGCCTGTTTCCTGTCAGTCTGATTAAGTTGCATTGTCCCAGCTCCAAGTGTAAGAATCAGTGGCTTCCCATAGGGCACAGCATGGGACTACGGGCTGAGGCAGTGGCTTAACTACAGGCACCTCCTGCTTCTCCTGGTAATAGTGTAGACATACAATATACATTGATGACATATAAAATCAATAGGCTGTGGCATGTATTAGGAACACACTTTAATCCATCTTCTCAGCGTTCCATACCAGGAAAACCAAATAAACAATAACACCCTGAAATCTGAGCCCTGGTAGAATAATCTGCAAAGTCCGGGTCCAACAATTGGAAGATTCATTTCTAAAGAAATGTGTATGTTTAATTGTAATCTAAATTTGACCTGATCTGAAATCTGCCTCCTGCTTGTAATTCTTCCCTCATCCCAACTGGGCACTGTGCTTTCTGTACCAACCACTCAATTGGCAAGTATTTATTGGGCACAAAAGGAAGTCCAACACTGTGCTAGAATTTGGAGGGAACAGATACCAGACAGTTTATGATCCACTTGGGGAGACAATACTAGCATAGCATGGAGCAATTAGAGAACTATTAGGAGATACACCCAGTGAACAAAAGTTCAGGGAAGGGGCAGCTGGAGTAGCCTGGAGCGGTGTGAAATTTATGTAGGTGGAACTGAAGCTGGCCTTCAAGGACAGGTGGGGTGCAAGTTAGGGGAGGGGTAGAGGGAAGGCATCCCAAGCTGTGAAACCATGGTTTCCATCAATATGAGCTTGGGAGACCTTGGAGAGCTGTCTAGCTGTAATTGGAAACTTAGCAACTTTATTTGGGCGTATTCCACTGAAGGCGCCACCCTGTGATGATCTTTTATCCTCTATACAAATATATAACTACCAACATAACCTCTCCAATAGATTTAGTTTCACTTGGAAAATCTCCAAAGTGCATGTTTGTATTTAATAAATGGCTTTGGTAACAATGTAAACGGTCGGAAGTGGGGAGCACAGCCATTCTTTAATTTGGGTATTTCATCCATATGACATGATTTGACTTTTTTTTTTTGAGACTGTGTTAGAGAGCTATGTTGATCTCAAGTAAAGATAGCCAACATTGACATATGGCGAGTGAATCAAAATATGCTACATTGTGTTGGGTGTAAATAGTTTGGATTTCTCACTCAAAAGGGGACACCAGGTAATGGCCTAAAAGGACTTTCAGTTTTGGTATTTGCCCTCAAAATGCTTACTCACAAGGCTGAGCAAGGAGAACAATGTATAAAAATTTTTTAATCTCATATAGAAAGGACTAGGAGGAAATTCAGAGGAGAGTGAGAGGTGACCTGTTGCTGCCAGTTATCAATGCATATCACTTTTTTTGCATGCATATTTGACTTAAGTTTGACTTCAAGTTCATGTCCTCATGCAGTGTGTTTCAATTGGAAGCTCTTCAATAAATTCTTGTACGTTGACAGAGATTGAATTTAGTAACTTGCAATTTAATGAGAAAAGTTCAGACCTTGCCAAAAAGAAAAAAAAAAAAGTGAGGGTGGGGTGGGGTGGGGTGGAATGGGATGAGGTGGAGGGAATCTGCCATTCAATTGACTATTAAGTCTGGGTAAGCCCTTGAAGTAACTTTGGAATAAGCTTGGTCTCATAGGTGTCCACACAAGGACTACTCCCTTCCACCCATTGTAGGCACAAAAAGTAACTCAGCTCGAGTCATGAACATAGATGCTCAGGTGGAAAGAAGCCAAATGGATCAGACACTTCCCTTGGTCTCACTGCCCAGTTCAACCTCCTGCCTGACTGGAGGATTTCTCAATAATTTCCATCTTTCTACTCTCAAAATGTTAATCTTTGTTTCCAAATACAATGCTAGTGGCTGCCATGTGGCACCTGCTTTTTCCTCTCCTCCAGCTCCTGAGCTTGGCCTTGTGGTTTTCTATCTGTAGCAGACTGCTCAGAAGAGAGCTGGTCTGATGGTCATGATCATCTGACATGACAAGCATTTCTTTCTACAAGGGGTTAACCCTGGATTGTCTTCTGCTCCTTCCAATGTCAGTCTCGGTCTCCCACCGAGGACTGACAGAAGCTAGCTTTGCATTAAACCTACTTAGATTGTTGGTTACCATCTTTATTCCTAGGATACTCACATAAATCCTTGGTGGAATGGTGGAACCGAAGTGCTATACCACCAACTACAGTAGAAATTGCTCCTTCTCTCACACAACAGCCCTTACTCTTTGCACCAAGATGATGTCACTCACTCTCATCTTTTTTTTTTTTTTTTTAAAGAAAGAGGGGACAGTAAGAGCGAGAAAGAGAGAAGCGATTTTTTATTTAGTTTTTCATGTGACTTTCATTCCTCGGACACTTGGTTGTGTACGTGGTGCTGGGGTTTGAACTCATGTACTCGCGCATGCCAGGCAAGTGCTGGAACTGCCAAGCCTCCACTCCAGCCCCCAGTCTTGTCTTTTTGTAGGATATAACTTTTAAAGTAATACCTTGGGACTTCATAAAAATAGATGCTCGACAGAACAACACACCTCACTGACCATACAAATCATACTTACCATATGATTTTCATGTACTACTATTCTCTTAAATTAACTAGGGATAACATTTATTGGGGAGTATCCACATTTGGAAAGCAATTTGCTTCCTGAAGACAGCATTAAAAATCTAAGAAAAGGGCAGCAATGTCTCATGTGCACGGCACTGTTTATAGTCCTTTACCTATAAAATACACTGAAATTATTTTATTCCTTTTGCATAATTTAATATCATCGATGTGACCATCTTATGACAAAGTAGACTCACTCTCACCACTAAAATTGTGTGGGTGATGTGAAAGTGTTGGAAGCCTGGGGGGAAAGGAGATTTGACGAGCTGGGGGCATAATCATGAAGGGCCTAGGCACCTTGGGCTTTTTGAAACTGAATTCTGAAGGGTTAAAGAAATAAGAAGTAGTATGCTTTGCCCAGTGTTTCCAAAAAGAAAGACTGTGAGCAGGTCAGAGGATCTGAAAGGGAAAATGCTGTTACAAAGGAGAGGTACTTTGGCTGAAGTAAAGCTGAGGACATTTAAAGACAGGTGGTGTCATTCCAAGATCAGCCTTTGGCATACTTGTAAGAGCTGGGTTGAGTCCTTGCGTGTCTCCAACTCCTGAGGCAAACTTAGCACAGGGTTTCTCGGACTTGGCTATTGAACACCTTGGGCCAGATCATTCTTTGTCGTGGTTGACCTTCCTGGCATTGTGGGACGTTCAGCAGCTCTACTCAGCTTGGGAACTCTAATCCTCAGCTGTGACAACTAGGAACACCTCTAAACACTGTCATATGTCACTAAGGGGGCTAAATCATCTGGTTGAGAATCACTGCTGTAATCAAATTGTTAACATATTTTTTAAAATATAGACCTATTCTATGTAACAATTATGCTTCCAACTAGAGCAAATGTTGTTAGAGAACTAAAACTAAGATTTGGACGAGGTCTTCCAATCACATTAAGTCATTCCAAGTTTCTTACAAAATAAAGAATTTTACATGACATTTCCATATTAGCTGGTAATCTTTATGGAATGACAGAGTTTTGCAAGCTCTGGAATGGTAGGGTTGATCTACATTCCCAACGTAATTCCATAGCATATCATTAAACAGAAAGTACAGCTGTAGGAGCTAGGAGAGGCTTGCAAGACTTCAGCGAAACAATCTAATTTCTTTCCTTCTTCCTATCTCATATCCTTCCTTTTTTATGGATTACTAACTTGGGTAACACTTGCACATCAACTACCCAGTGTACTGCAGTGAAACCCAATGTGAACCACCAGCAGGAAGCCTGAAAGCCCACAAGATGAGCATCCCATCCTGCAGGAGTCTACCTTCACTTCAGATGCCAGGAGTAAGTGGGGTCCCTGGGGCCACTTATGCCCCTGACAAACTGTCAGAACCCACTTGGGAGGTTCTCATGCTACTCTCAGGTTCGCTAATTCAATAGAATGACTTATGGACTCAGGAAGGCATCACATTTACCATTATAGTTAAATTATAAAGGATACAGGGCAAAGCCTAATCTGCCACTGAGTAGGAACTACCTCTGTCCTTCTACCCCACTGTCTTTACTGACCAGAACACCCCACCGAGCTTGGGATTCTCTTGATGTTTCATTGCACTGGTATGATGGATTAAATCATTGTCCATGTGATAGAACTCAATTTCCTGTCCCTTCCCCTTTCTGGAGGGTCAGGCAGCTGAAAGGTCCAAATCCTGTGGTCAGTCTTTCTGGCTAGCAGCCCTCATCCTACAGCTGTCTGGGGGCCCATCACCAGTCACTTCATTAGCATAGGAGAGATATGCCTATCACTCAGGAAATTGCAAAGGTTGCGAAGCCACCTGCTAGGAACTCTTAACAGAAATCACACAAACTATTATTCCAATCTTAAAAATCTACGCAATCGACTTTAGTGAGATAAATGATAGCATTTTTCAACTTTAGTGGAAAATATAAAGAATACTGGGTTGGAGCAGTGGCTCAGTGGTTGGAGCACTTGCCTGGCATGTGCAAGGACCCTGGTTCAAACCTCAGCACCACATACACAATTAAGTATCAGAGAAACAAAAACCACATGAAAAAATAAATAAAATTGATTCTTTCTCTTGTTCTCATTCTGTCCCTCTCTCTTTAAAACTGAAAAAAACAAGAATACTGGCTAATTCTGGAAAGCAGTGTGTAGACTCCTCAAAGAACTAGGAATGGGACCACCTTACAACCCAGCAATCCCACTCCTGGGTATTTTCCCAAAAGAGGTAGAATTGGCATACTACAGAGACATAGCTACATCAATGTTCATAGTAGCTCAGTTTACAATAGCTAAACTATGGAGCCAACCCAGATGCCCCTCACTGGATGATTGGATTAAAATATTGTGATTATATACATATATGTATATATATGTATATATATAGGTACACACATACATATATGTATATATATGTATATATATAGATACACACACACACACACACACATACACATAATACTACAATGGAATTCTACTCTACTATTAGAAAATGATATCATGGCATTTGTAGCCAAATGGATGGGAATGGAAAAAATTATGCAGAATGAAATATCCCAAACACAGAGACTTAAGGGCTGAATGTTTTCTCTCATATGTGGAAGCTACAGTAAAAACTAAGAAAGGATGAAAGTTAGTTAAGTTTAAGTAATAAGTTCACCATAGTTAAAATTTCACATAAGCTGGAGGAGCCACAACTGTGAAGGTGGGGGGAGAGAGGAGAAGGAGGGATAAGAGGGTTTATCAATACAACTGGGAACACATGAGTCCCAGGAGAAGCCTAACTATACACAGGCAGACAGAGAAAGTCAGAAATTTAAAAAATTAATGTACATGTTTATGTTCATTTCCAATCATATAGCATGGGGGTATTACAGAGGAGACATGAGATTGTAGGATCAGTCTTACATTCCTGTGTCAATATCCATGTATGCATGAATATGTAATAATGATTCCCTCCAATATGTAAGACTATGTCGAACAAATAAGAAAAAAATACTGGCTAGGCAGCGGTGTGTTCAGTAGAATTACATTTAGTCAAATAATTATATCCAAATACTTTTAATTAGTAGACTGGCCTGCAAGAATAAAATTGGGACAAAGAAGCCATGCCTATCAAATTTTCAAATGATTTAAAACTATGAGGGGTAGCAAGTATTTTAGCAAAGCAAATAAAAATTCAGAAGAGTTTCACACTTAGCAGTACCAGGAGAGGCATCTCCACAGGTGCTGAAGATTCAGCTTCCTTCCACCTTTCTTTCCACCACCTTTCATTCCATTCTCAAGATTACTTCATTTTTCAAGGTAAATACTGGAACTTTATCTGTAATATTCACATTTAGGCAGGAGGAAGAAAAGAAAAATATGTGTACCTCCTAGTTGTTTTAGCTTCTTTTAAAAGGCCTTCCCAGAAGTTGCCACAAACTTTCAGCTTGAAGTTAGCTTAGAGGCTAAGAGAGATGCTTGGAAATATAATATTTAATTTTTGGCTGTGTATAGACCTTTCCCCTCTCTAAAAACAGCCAACCAACCAATTTATCAAGATGAATAAATCATCATGATTTCATATTAAAATGAGTTTTAAAATATTTTTAAAATCTCAATTTTCAGATTAGATGCAAAAAATTTGCTAAGTAAGATGCTAGTAAATTATACAGGGGTATACTAGAGGAATATTTCTCAGAGTCAAAATTATTTTAAACATGCAAAGATGGTTTGATATCTAAGTCTAGTTTATTACTACTTGCTCAAGATTCAGCTGTCTTGGCTTTTCTTTTGACACAGATCATTATTTTATTCTTGTTCTTCAAAATTATTAGTAATAGGGGGCTGGAGTGGTGGCTTGGTGGTTATGGCTCTTGTCCAGCATGCAGGAGGATCTGGTTTTGAATCCTGGCACCACTTATACAATGAAGTGTCAAAGCAACAAAAATCACATCAAAAACTAAATAAACTTGGCTCTCTCTTTCTCGCTTTCACTCTCCCTGTCTTAAGACAAAAAATTATTAGCAACCAGTGCCCAAACAATGCTGTGATGAATTTTTTCTGCATGTTTTGGGGCAATTTATAGGTGTAATTCTTTCCTTTTACTTTTAAAGAGAGAGAGGGAAAGAGTGAGAGAGAGAAAGGGAGAATTAATTTTTAAAAATTTTTCCATCTGAAATTTGTTTCTCTGACACTTAATTGTGTATGTGGTACTGGGGTTTGAACCTGGGTCCTTGCACATGCCAGGCAAGCACTCCAACTGCTTAGTCACTGCTCCAGCCCCTTATAGTTATAATTCTTGAAAATGGAATTGGTAGGTCAAAATGCAGACATCCTTAACATTTTGTTAAATTGGGCAATTTGCCCTTTGAAAGAACAGTGTCAATTCACAATCTCACAGAATTGAAGGGAAGTCCCTATTTTTTACTTTCCCTAACACTGATTGTTATTAAGCTTTTTAAAAAATATCTTTGATGATGAAATAATGGAAGAAAAGTAATATTTCATTGTGATTTTGATAATGATTTCTTTATAATGAAAATTGTCTTCTTTCAGATGTCTAGTTGGGTTTTTTCCTCCTCTTCTAGGCTTTGTGCGTTCTTGTCCTGTCCCCCCTTCATCTATCTGTCTCTTATTAATTTGGAAGAATACTTTCTACACTAAAAATACTTTCCCAGATAGCTATTTACATTTTAAATATCTATTATATATTGCCTCTTTTCCCACAGGGAATATTAAAGTTTTTTGGGTTTTGCATCTATTCTGTCATTTATCCCCTTTGCTTTAATGGCCAGGAATGTTCATGCCATGCTACAAAAGTGTTCACCACAATCATTTTGATACATTTTCCTATGTTTTCTTGTAGTATCCTTTTCTTCATTTAAATGTTTAATCCACTTTAATTTTACTTTTGTGAGTGGTATGAGATGAATCTATGGCTTTCTACAACTGAATGCTTAGGTATTTTCCTAATAATTATTAAAATGCTATCTTTATGATACAGGGAAGTCTCATGTGGACCAAAAATATATGTTATCACAAATGCTTAGGACCCATATGAAGAAAAAATTTTTAAAAGTAACTGAAGACCAATTAGTAAAACTTGGAAAAAAGGAAAGCTACTCCATATTTCTAAACAGGAAGGATTAGTACTGCATAGCTTTCAATTCTTCCAAATTCATGTATAGATTTAATGCCATTCAAAAAAAATAGAATATTTTTGGATCTTGATACAATGATTTGAAATTCATCTGAAAGAGGTAGCCAAACCAAAGAGAATAAGAAAAGGAAGCAGAGAGAGAAACATGTACATTATGTACTATTATAAAAAAGAGTAGGAGGGGACTGAAATAGTATGATCCTGTTATCCAAATAAAAGAAGGCATTTAGATCTTAATACCCAACTCCACAGGCTTGGATAACTGTGAGGGTTAAATGTAAAAAATGCAAAACAACAAGCTAGAAAAAAAAAAAAACAGCAGACGAGTGTGTGTTTGGGATTGTAGAAATAGGATCTTGCAAAGGAAAAAACTCACAAAAGAAAAATTTTATACATTGCATTATATAAAGTAAAAGCCCCATAGGCAAAAACACCACATGCCAAAAAAAATTATCTTTTTGCTAGCTATGAAAAATATTATTTTATCACTATATGTAAAAATAATAATAAAAGAATGCCTAACTGATGGAAAAAATGGGAAAAGAAGTGGCAAGAAATGTTTAAGAAGAAAAATGAAAGACAATACAGACAAAAAATGTTTTCCTTACCACTCCTCAAAGGTGTCCAGATGACTGTAATTGGGATAATATTTCCTCCAATTTTGCAAAGATAAAAAAGGACAATGGCCATTGTGTTCAATGATGAGGTGGGGAGGAAAAACAAGCCCACTTCTTGTGCTGTTAGTGGGAATATAATCCTTTCCAGTTTTCTGAAGGGCAACATAGCACTCACATCAAAAGCTTTAAATATTATTTCCATTTCTACCCAGTAGTTCTACTGTTAGCAAATTATTTCAGAGAAACAGTCCAATGTATATTCAGAATATATATATATATATATATGAATTTCTCACTATTTAAAAATTTATAATGAAGTATTTAACATATTCAAACAATGTGAAGATAAATAAGTGGACACATATGTTTTCACATCTTGAGTAAGAAATAAATCATTATCCATGAAAACTTTACTCATCCCTCCCCGATGTCTTCCTGTCCTTCCCTCTTGAGGCAAATGTGGTGTTTCTAACTACAAAATCTCATTTAATTTCAAAATCTCTGTATGGTGAAGCTTGAGGACACTGAGTAAATGAATTGTGATACCTTAGACTGGTAAAACACTGCGTATTAAATCAGTGAATTACATTTTGTTTCTTATCACATATATAATACATACATATTATGGGACATTTAGAAAAATGCACTCTCAGAACAAGCTACAAAAACACCTGTAGTTCTTCTAACCAAGAGAGACCATTACAGTTTTGTGCAAGGTTTGTGTCATCTTTAATCTTTTAAAATCCCAATCACTGCGTGGAAGGAGGAATGGAAAACTCAGGTGGCATCAACGCCAGGTTTAATTTGGAAGGCGTAGAATCTGAGAAATGGGGCAATCAGGCCTTTGTGGGGGCAATGGAAGAGGTAGGGATGCTATCACCATCATACCTCCTGTCCTGATTTGGCACAGGCCTTAGGAGAAGACTCTATCCCCAGGCAGAGCAGGTCAACTTTCCAGGGACAAACAAAGGTCAGCTTTCCATCGTCCACAAGGTAGCACAGCAAGGTCTGCACTCCACAGAAATACCTAAGCCCAGGACCCAACCTAGTGATGATGCCCAGGAATAAAAGTTGTCTGCATTTTCTACTAACTTATTCTTTTATCTCGATTCACCATTTGGCTTAGTGCTAGAAAACCTAATCTCCTTTTTCTCTGTTAGCTTTATCACTTCATTTTTTTCTTTTTTAACTCAAGCTGGGTCTTAGAGGGATGGAGTTGGGGCTCAGTGGTTACTGCGCTTGCCTGGAATGTGCCAGGATGTGAGTTCAAACCCCAGCACCAGGTACACAACTAAGTTTTGGCTTGAAGCAACAAAAGCCACATGAAAAACTAAATAAAATTAATTCTCTCTTTTATCTTCCTCTCTCTCTCTCTCAGTATCCCTCTTTCTTTCTTTCCTTTTTTTTTAAAGTTGGGTCTTAGACACTCTGGGACGTACTTGGTTTCTCTCCTGTGCCCAGTGGGGAGGACTCATGTGCTTCTGTCTAGTATTCCCCAGGGGAGAGCACTAGACAGTGTTTGCGCTCCAGGCTCCAGAGCCTCGGTTGCCCCTTAATTCCCCACTGCTTGCTCTGCTGAGGGCAGGTTACACTACTATTGCTGCCCATTCAAAGTAGACCCTTGGCCAAACGCCCCAACAGATCCCACCTGGATCCGGATTCCCTCCCCACCTGCCTTCTGCCTACTCTGGGTGGGCACGAGTGAGCCACTGAGTCTTCCTTTACAGCAACGATTAGCTCATTGCCTTCTGATTTTTCTGTAATAGAGTGGCATTGTCATTCAATGTTATTCTGGGGGAAAAAGATAAAATCTGATTTCCTTCCTTGATTTCAAAATTCCAGTAACCTCACTGCATATGGAATTTGACAGATACAAAGTTTCTTCATTAATCTCTCTTGAAATGATTTAAATTATTTTAAAGCAAAGGAAAAGGCGGAATATAAACTTTGGGCCATACTTCTGGGATTGTTATAATACAAAAGAAAATCCAGAAATACATGCAAAATAAAGCCATCTCAAAGAATAGCAGACATCAAATTCTTTAGGGAGCAGACAACTATGAGAACAGTTGGAAAATCCAAACACTTATCAACTTTTCAAATAAACAAACTAGATTACTGGAAGATGTGATTTGTATCACATTAGGAAAGGGTGAGTAGACCAGAAGGGCATCATGAAGAACAGTGACAATTATTTTAATGAAGAAGGAAAGATGTGACATGAAAACAATAGGAAATTGGTACTACTACTTAGCATGAATTTAACTGAGTTCAATAGCATTTCTTGACAATATTAGAGAGAGACACACACACACACACAGAGAAAGAGAAGGCGGTAGGGACAGACACAAACAGATGTCTATCTTGATGCTAAAACAGTGTCTGTCCATAGAAGAGGTTTAACTAATGTATGTTGGATGCACACAGTGGGGGCTAATTTAAACCCCAAGAACTCTGAATGGAGCCTACAGAACAGTCCCCTTTTGGACTTCTAAGTTCAATTACATAGATATTTCTTTGAAAGAGACCCTACCGATTAGTATCTAGAATATATAAAGAACCAAAAAAAAAATAACACCCAACCCAAATAACTCAATTAATAAATGGGCAAATGAATTAAACAGATACTTCTCAAAAGAAGAAATACAAATGGCCAACAAATATATGAAAAAATATTCAATGTCATTAGAAATTAGGGAAATGCAATTTAAAACTACACTGAGATTTCACCTCACACTGGTCAGAATGACAGCCATCAATAATAAAAACAATAATAAATGCTGGGGAGGAGGTGGATAGAAAGAAACACTTTTATACTGTTGGTAAGATTATATATTACAGTACAACCGCTGTGGAAATGAGGATGGTGGTTCCTTGTAAGGAATGGAACCACCATGTGACCGAGCCATACCACTCCTCAGTGTTTACCCTGAGGAATTAAAGTAGCACACTGCAGTCACCCACGCATAGCCATGGATATAGCAGCGCAATTCTCAGCAGCCAAACTAAGAAAACAGCCTCGGTGTCCATCAATGGGTGATGGATAAAGAAAATGTGGTCTATACACAATGGAGTTTTAATCAGCCATAAAGAAAAATGAAATTATGTCACTTTCAGAAAAATGGATGAAACTTGAAAACATCATGTGAAGTAAAACGAAACAAAATCATAAGGTCAAAGGTAGCATGTTTTCTCTTGTACGTGGAAACCAGAAGACAAAAGGAAAATAAAAGTCCGGGGGGGGGGATCTGGTAAAAATCAAAGAGAGATCAATAGAATAGAGGGAAGGGAACAGGAGGAGGAAAGAGGGGAGGGAAAGGGGAAATACTGGGGAATGATATTGTTATATTGTGTGCATGCGTGAATAGGTAAGAGCAAATTCCTTCATTACGTACAACTACAATGTACCAATAACAATGTGGGGGGAAAAGTTTAAGAAAAAAAAAAAAAAGAAAAGGAGTCCCCCTCCCTCCTCTCCCTCTCTCTCCCTCCCTCTCTCCCTCCCTCTCTCCCTCTCTTTTGCTTGTAGGCAGTGCTGACCCTCAGTTGGGAGGCACTCCTAGGTCCAACCTGATTTTGAAGACTGCAGTCTTTCCTGATTGGTCAAGGCCCAGGTGGCCCGTTGTCACTGCATCAGGAAGTGTATCCCTGCATCTGAGTCACCCACAAGTCGTCTCTGAGGCAGGAGGCACAGTAAATCAATGTGATAGAGATGGGCGTTAAGTTGATGGAACTGGAAAACCTGCCCAGCCACGTTAGGGGAATTGATCCCTATCTCACACTTCATTGAAGTACCAGAGCAATAGAAAGCTTTCAAAAATTCATTATAAAGAACAGGTAAACAGCTGATGTTCTGCAGAGTAACAATAAACAGAGGGAGACTCATTAAGAAATGTTTTGAGGGGCTGGTGCGGTGGCTCAGTGATTACGACGCTTGCCTGGCATGTGCAAGTACTCGAGTTCAAACCCCAGCACCAAGTACATAGCGAAGTCTTGGAGCAACGAAAGCCATGTGAAAAACTAAATAAAAATTGATTCTCTCTGTCTCTTTCACTGTCCCCTCTTTCTTAAAAAAAGTTTTGATATATTTATGTAAATAGCTATTAAAATTTTATATACAAAAATCATGAACAAAATTAAAAGGCAAAAAGTAAAATGGGGTAAAAATTTGTCACAATTATGGCAGTGGACAGATGTGAAAGGCTTATGCATATAGATGAAAAAAGTACCAAGTTCCCAATAGAAAAATGCCCAGCACATCGAAAGATAAGTTACACAAAAGGGAAATGGCTAATCACCTGGAAAAGCTGTTGAATGACAATAGTACCAAGTAAATAATAATAGGACAATAAACCTTTTCTTTAACCTATCAAATTAGAGAGGAATTTAGAATTTTTTTTTTTTGGCAGTGACATTAGTCACTGCTAGAGACGTTAGGAGATAGCGTCACTCTTCATCTGTCGTTGGTAGAGCTGAAAATTGCTACAACCACTAAAAATCAGTTTGACAATATATTTCAGAGCCTTAAAAAGGACTGATATTGAAGCCTATTCTGCAAAATAGTTTTAAACAAGATTTACGCACTCTGATTTTCTTTTTAGCATAATTTATAATAGCAAAAACTGGAACCCACAAGCACTCAATAATAGAGAATTATGTTAGATTGGTTTGACGTAAATTTAGTCACTAAAAATGATCTGTAGCATCATTTTAGTGACATGGGAAAGATAAACACAAAAAGCAGAATGGAAATTTTATACACAATAAGTTCATACCAAGGTTTAAAGAAAAAAGGTGAAAAGATGAAACAGATATTACCATAATGTTAAATTGACTTTTTTTTTCTTTTTTTGGCAGTACTGGGGATGGAACCCAGGACGAGGATCGACTGCTGAGCTACATCCTCAATCCTGATTAAATCTTTTTTTATTTGGTACCAGGGAGTGAACCCAGGGGGGCTTCATCACTGAGCCACATCCCTAGCACTTTTCTTTCTTTCTTTTTTTTTTTTTTATTTTGAGACAAGGTCTCCCTAAGGTGCTAGGGGCTTCACCAATTTGCTGAGGCTGGCTTTGCACTTTCGATCCTCCTGCCTCAGCCTCCTGAGTTGCTGGGATTACAGATGTGCACCACCCCGCCCAGTTCAACCCTGATTAATTCTTATGCTTGAGAACAAAGGTGTGCTTGTTATCTTTGTTACAGCTCATTTTCTCTTTTCATAATAATCTTGCCATTGAGCATGTATTAATTTTATAATAAAAAACCATTATTTTCAAAGAGTATCTCTAGAATTGATCTTGCCTTTAGCCAGTAGAAAGCAGTGGAAGAAAATGTTTTGGTGACAAATTTCATAATTCATTTTAGAGCAGAATGTTAAAGTTCTGCTCAGACACAAACCCCAAAGTAACAACTCATTTTTTTTGTTGTTGTTGTTGTCCTGGAAAACAAATAGGGGGCAAAAGCCTGTGACTATTGGTTTTTAAAATGGTTAAAATGTCTCTGTCAGGGGCTGGAGCGGTGGCTCAGCAGTATGGTGCTTGCCTGGTCGCGATTCGAACCCCAGCACCACATACACAACTAAGTGTCTGAAGAATGGAAGTTACATGAAAAACTAAATAAAAATCGCTTCTCTCTTTCTCTCTCTCTCACTCACTGTCCCTTCTTTCTTAAAAAAAAAAAAAGTCTCTATTAAAGAAAAAAAAGAAGAAAAAAACAATTCCCTTAGCTCAAGGATTTGTGAGGACACAAACATCTCTTTTATTTGCACAGTTATTATGAAATCTTACTAGCTCGTTTAAAAAGTACACAGGGGCATTTGCATCAGCCTTGGTTTCTTCCAGTTTCTGAAAGCACCATCCTTTGATCTGGAGTTCAAGAAGTCATGACCAGAAGGCAAATTTTCAAACATTCTCCTTCAGACTTTCTTGCTTGCTTGTATAATTATCAGTTCTTTCAAGGAAGTCACTAGATTCACACACTAGTGAGAATCCACGGCTCTCCCCAGAGCAAGCCCCAGGCAAAACTGGTGAAGAGCCGCACTTCCTTTCTCCAGCTGAGTCTGGTGTGTTCCCACCCTCTCCAAATCTGCTCTCACATGCCTTAATCACACTAAATGTTGCTAACACTTTGGAGCATCTACTACACATCAGGCATCCTGTTAAGGGCTGTCATCCATCCTATTTTATTTTATCGACAAAATAACCTTGCTAAGGTTTATTTGCCTTGTTTTATGGATGAGAATGCTGAAGCCCAGAAAGGTTAAGAAAGTTGCTCGAGGTCACACAGCCAGGCGCATACACTGTTCATATTCAGAGCCACCTGGCTGATTTGAAAGCTGAGCTCACTCTTGGTGGGTGTGGTCAATACCTGGGAGTACCCTTTTCATACCTGATAAACTCAGACCTACAGATAGTTTGTCTGTTTTCCAACTGAAATTCAAGTTGTTCTTTAATTTGAAACAGCCCAAAGCTCTTGAGTTTTCTCTGCAAAGAATAGAGGATTCCTGGAGAATATGGGCACCAGCATGATTTTTATCTGGTAGTCCTAGGTAAAATGAACTTGAGCACAGTCAGTTTTCTCAGTGTCATAGCTTTCCCAAAACCACATAATGGATAACACAGAAATTCATGGGCTTGTCTTTCCGTGGGCTTAACATCATCTCCTTACTAATCGAAAGAACCTCCCAGAAGGTAATTAATTTCCCAGCTTACCTCTGTAACTAATAGAGATTTAAAAGCACTAATTCTCAAGGAATTCTTTTTTACTCCTTAATCAATTCTAATTCTGCTCCTAACTAGCTATATGCCCCCGGGCAATTTACTTTGGGCCTCTGAGATACAAGTTTCTCATCTGTAAAAATCGAAATTAAGAATATTACCCTTCCCCTAGGGTTGTGGAAAAATTAAATGAGATAATGTAAATAGACTTGATAATGTAAGTAAACTTGGGGGTGGAGGTGGGAAGAGGGGTCAGACAGCTTTACTTCCTTCTCCCACTCTTCTCTCTCTTTTGTGTGTTCACAAGCTCCCTGTTTAAAGGTTACCATGTATATTGAGAGTTTTTCTTTTTGTCCAGGAAACTTGATATTTTCTACTCAACTCTTTTTTGAGGGACCTTGCTTTTGAATTATGTGCATCCTACAACTTCTCCATTTCACATCACCCTAAAGAACAAGGCCTCAGCGGTTTGGATGAAGCCCAGTAATGAAGCTCTTTTCTATCCCTTTTTCTACTTACCACTTACCACCCCTACCCTTAAAATCAACCAACTAACCAATCAATCAATCTAAACAAGCAGGGAAAAAAGTCCAAACTGACAGAGAAATTATGTCCCCAAAGGTGTCAATATCAATTAAACTAACTTCATTCAGCAGCCAAAGAAATAATGTTAAGAGAGTATAATGAAAGAAAGAAAGAAAAAGAAACAAAGAAAGGAAAGAAGGAAGGAAGGAAGGAGAGTGATGGGGTGGGGGGAGGCTTTTCCTAACCCACTTACTCATTTTCCTCCTCCCCATTTGCACCTTGCTGCCTGAGCCTTGCCGCCCCGTAGTGTGTATCCTGCAAGGTGCTGGGCCAGGCTGCTGTGGAAGTCTGGCCAATACTGAACATCTTGAATCACAGAAATGCTCTTGTTGAAAATGCTTCAGTGAGTTTAAGAGAAACGCTTTTAGTGATTTGATTACGAGGAATTATTGTTGGTTAAAACAAAAAATTCAGGGGTTAAAATTTTACAGTTGGAGGAAAGTTGAACCCACTCCCCAACTAAAAGTTTCAGGAATATGAATTCTGGGTTCAGAAAAATTCCCGGTGCTCTCTTGTGCATACATCACTGATTTAAAAGAGGCCGGGGGCCTGCGCGCCAGACATCTCCGAGGGATCACCCCCGCCGCGAGCGCCCCAGACAGTTGGTGCTTAGGTGACTCAAGTGTCAAGTGTCTCCCCGGGGCTGTCACGTCCACCTATCCCCCCAGGACACCTTCCTGGATCCTGTAGGGGTGGTGACTCCCAGATCCTCGCCTAGCTTTATCCCGGAACCAGCGTGCAAGGGGCTGCTCACATTCCGCAGCTCAGATTTCATTTCCCGTAGGTCAGAGGGTGCGGTGGGCGGGGGCCAGAGTGATGTGCACAGCTGTCCCTAAGAGGTGCTGTGTCCCCCACCCCCCGCGACCGAAGTCGCAAGGAAATTCCGCTGCACTGATGTGAGTCTCGTATGTTCGAACCCTGTAGGAAAAAAAAATCAGAACCACGCACAAGGCTAGTGTCGCGTGTCGCGATGAAGTCCCCGTCCCTCTGCGGCCCGCGGTCACGCCAACGAGCCTCGCTTGCTGCATCTTTGCGAGCCACCCGCGCGCTCTGGACCGGTTCGGCGGCGGCGCGGTCTCTCTGGGTCCCAGCTCGGCCAGCGGTGACCCCTAACTCCTCGACCCGTGCGGGAGTCCCCTGTGCGCCTGTGCGCCCGCGCCGTCCTCGAGCGCCACTGCCTGTGTGGCAGCGCTACGCGGTCCGCCCGCAGACTGGGCTCCGCGCGTCCTCGCAGTGCGGCGCAGCCCCGAGCGCCCCGCAGCTCCGCCTCGTGCCCGCGGGGACCCCGGGCCAACGGGATCCCGCCGCGAGGCGCGGTCGCCGGCCACCTGGGGACAGAGCAGCTGCTGCCTCTCCCCCGGCCAGGGCGCCGAGCGGGCTGCAGCGCTGCACCCGGACCAGAGAGGCGAAGGTCCCCTTGGCTGGCCGGAGGCTGGCCTGGGGTCCAGCCGCCCTCACCCAGGTTAATTCGCCCTGGATGCGAGATTTGCACCAACCCCGGGGTTCCCGAAGGTGTTGGGCTGCCTCAGTTTTTCACGATTCTGCTTTCCCTTGCGGGTCGTCTCTTTTCTCTTTAGAGCTGCCGGTGGTTCAAAGTTTAGACTTGGAATATAAAAATGCTGCTCACAGTTCTATAAAGAGGTGGGGGGTGGGCACTAGATACGGAATGAGTTTTTAATGTAAGTAGAGAAGAGTCGTTGAGCAGTGTGACTTGGGCTCATTGATTCTCCTCTGGGAACCTCTGCGAATTTATCTATAATATAAAATTTGAAACAATTATATTTCGTCTGCCTTAAAATACAGAGTGGGAAAGACAGCTTCATGAAGTAATCGTCCAGGGTTAAAGATCTCTGTGATTTTGTGATCTGTAGTTTGAAATTTTGGGTTGGAAATATGTCCTTTCTATAAAGCCACGTGTGGTGGGCATTCTGTGTGGCCCAGGTACGGAAGTAGGTGATCTTTCCCCCCTGGCTTTCAGCAGTTGGGGCAGGGGCTCCATATTCAGGTCAGCGTCAGAAACACCTAATCAGGAGGTGAAATATGTGGATTATTAGTCCGTTAGCACTCTTAGTGCCACGATTCTATCCACTGATGTCAGAATCTCAAAGTTAACTAATTTCAAGTTTCTCTTCTTGCCTCTTGTTTGT
Source organism: Aplodontia rufa (assembly GCA_004027875.1). Classification (NCBI taxonomy): domain Eukaryota; kingdom Metazoa; phylum Chordata; class Mammalia; order Rodentia; family Aplodontiidae; genus Aplodontia; species Aplodontia rufa. The sequence goes on from PVKS010001143.1 coordinate 79,072, forward strand.
AATCCTGGAGAGAGAGACGAAAACTAATTCTCTTTCTTAAAACAGAAAAATCCACACCATTGATTGATGCGGAGAGCCTAAGACCCAACCCTCCTCTGTGCCAAGTCCCTTTCATTATCCTCCACGTCTATGAAATGGGAATGTTCCGGGAAACTGCCCTTTCAAATTCCAAGGAGGAGGAGTTAGGGTCTGACCTCTGTCTCTCTCCCTCCCTACAGGGGCATCTCGGGGCTGTTGCCTTATGTCTTCTTGATTCAGGAGTTTTTAAGAGGCCACCTCATGAAGCCGGCTGTGTTAGTTGCAGGTGACTCTAGGTGTGCCCAATAAGAGAGTTGTGGTTAAGTCTTCAAAAAGAATCATTGTTGACCTTAGCGGAGAATGGCACGCACATGGTTGTTTTTGACCCACCCTTCTGTTGGGATACCTTCTGCAAGAGGGGGAGAAAAAGAAGGAAGATGTGTGAGCTCCCCCTGGTGCCTTACTGCATTCAGGCCGACTGAAAGGAGCTGCGAGGAAACTCGTCTACACTGCCTAGGGAAAAAGGAAATGATCCGGATTATTTCCTTTTAAAAGGCCCATTTGCATGCTGATGGCACAATGCCTTAGATCAAGATATCCAGACTTTGGGCTAAAATTTTATATGTCACCATAAAAGCAATTCTTGCTTTGCCAGAGAAAACGTTTGCAAAGTGAAGTTAGACTGCGCCAGTCTGGCAGCTGCCCAGACGGTTGTTACTCTTGGAATCGCCCTGGATTACTTTTCGTCTAGAGCTGTTCTCTTTGTTCATTTATAGTTTTTCATTCACCTGAGTCATTTTCACACACCGAGGTAGGCAGACACAACAAAGGTATCCTGGGAAGCTAGTCCAGCCAATTTGACCTGGGAGGCCATTAATTTGACACTGTTATCTCCTATCCCTAATAATATCCTGTACTTAAACTGGGGTCCTTAAGACTAGAATCAGGGAACTTTGTGAACTCTAATCCTCTGTAGAGGCTGGGGGAAATTCTACTCAGTATGTTTGTTACCTTAATGATGTTGGCCTTCAATGATTTATCAGTACATGCTTATTAGTCCCGCTTTTGGTCCAACTACAGAGAGCATAAAAGAAGTCTGCCTACATCAGGGCATATCGGTTATCGGATAAATTTGAGGGCTCATTAGTGTGGTTAAGATGCATAGGTAGGCCAACATCATCATGGTTCATTCACCTCCTAGGTAAGTACATAACTTTTGTTTCATTTTGTTTTGTATGTGTAATTTTGATGAGGTGGGAATCTGGTAAAATCAAACGTGGAACCAAATACCACTCACAGGATCACAAGTTTTAATTACTCTAATTCAAGATCTTGAATTTGTTTTTTTTCATATTTTTATCTCTCCCTGATTCCACACTCATATATATATTTGATATATGTTTTGGAATGGAACCCAGAGGCACTTTACCACTGATTCATACCCATATCCCCCCCTTTTACTCTGAGATTGGGTCTAGCTAAGTTGCTGAGGCTGGCCTTGAACTTGTTATCCTCTTGGCCCAGCCCCCCAATTTTCTGGGATTATAGGCGCGTGCCACTGTGCATGGTTCCTCTTTCCCTCTTCATGCCTTTGTTAATGTCATCCCCTTGTTCTGCCCTGTGATCCCCTCTTCCACCTGGCCATCCAGCATCTGCATCTACAGTCCATTTTGTCAAGGTGACACCTCTTTCCTGCCCACTGATACCCTCAGTTTGCCTTTTCTCTTACTCTTTTTCGTACTTGCTGTGTGCAGCACCAATCCGCCCGTACTATGATAAAACTCCCACATGCGTGGATGTTTCCTCTGGCTCTGCACTGGAAGCTCCCTGGACAGAGGTCCTGGCTTTTGTTTCTCCTGTATCTGCATACTGCCCAACTGTGCTAGTGGCTTTAACAGTTCTCCATTAAATGAATGAAATAATTGTAAGAGATGCTTTTAATCTCAAAAAAATTTAAGATTCATGTCTCTTAAATGAAAAATTGTCAAATTAAGGAGTCATTTCCAGGATTCTAATTGATGTATTAATTGTGCTTTGTCTCCACCTCAAAAGGACTTAAGGTGGGCTTAAAATATTACAAAAACTAGACAAGATTATTAATTCTGTCCCTGCATACTCTAAAATTGTATAGGTCTAGATCCCAAGTTCAACAATGGAAATGGCTGTTGTTGTTGTTTTTTTTAAAGATAAAATGCATGCTGCTTTAAAATGTCTCTCATCATCAGGTTAAGAAAAAACATGGATGAAAAATTTCTGAAGTAATTTGGTGTCTTCTTTGCATATCATACACACACACACACACACACACACATACACACATACTCACACTAGAACTGCACTGGCAGGGAACATAGGTTGTTTAAAGTATAGCTATTCAACTGTCATATAAAGTGAAATCTATATTTTCTCTCCCTATATGACTATATATTTAACATCTCTATGCATATGTGTGTGCATACATATGTATATGTTATATACACACACTCCACATTATTATTTCAAAGGGGATTTTGCTCCTTCTGGCTACCAGCAATAACTAGTCAATATTTACACTCTTGAATATCGATGACATCGTGCATACATAGGAAAGCTGTGGAAAACATCTCCATTTTCAAGCAGAGTTTTAATTATTTGTAAAGACTTCAATTGTTCACTACCTAATGTCATGGATTGGTCCTCACAGTGTGAAGTGCAACTGTCCAGAACCCCCACAGTATTATAAATAGGCTTCTAAAGCCGGGTTGATTGATGTTTGGCATAAAACGCTATTCCTCTGAGCACATATATTCCTTCTGTTCACCATTTTCATAGAAAAATACCAGGGCTGATTTTTTATTCAAATCTCCAATTTATGCAGGGTTTATACTACTAAATACTTAAAGCCTTTTTCAGATCTTTTTTCCCTTTTCTGTTAGGTAAGTAACTAAATCTTCCGCTTCAACACAAATAAGAATTGGAGATTTAGCAGGTTCCTGTGGGGAAGAGAAAGAGTTTATTAATTATATTGAGAATCAAATAATATGCTTCTTTGACACTAATGTTCCATCTTTCTCCACCCCAAGTATCCTCTGGGACAACTTTAAGGCCTTTATCAGGGTCTAGATTACTGCATTTACGGTTCCTTAGAAGAAGGAATTTAATGAATGGCATTCTTAGTTGAAGAGAGAATTTGAGATGTTTTAAGATTTAAGCTGCAACCGTGAAATGATTTTTTTTTTCAAAGTATGTCCCAGGGATTGTAATATAAAACATAAAAAAGCACAATAAAGTACATTTTCATGAGTTTTAATAAATTTTTAATACTGATGAAATGTAAATTTTTCCTTCATGACCCTTATCTGTATTTGACAGAGTCCTACAGAAAACTTTAAGTATCCATTTAAAACAATTTACAAGATATTGTAGAGATTCCCAGCAATAAAGAATGATAAGTGGTCTTCTTAAAAATTTTTATATTGATAACATTAAAACCAAGTGCCTTATCCAGATTCAACTGGTTTTGGCCAGTGCCTGTATTGGTCCATCTACCAAGACAGCATGTTTAGTTTATCGGTGGTGGGCCAGAAACAAATTCTACTGGAGTGTAATTCTGAAACGACTGCTACCTGATTGATAGCAATAATTGCTAATTGTGGTGTAATACATGGAAGACACTGCGCCAGGCACATTCCATATGACGTAGCGTGGGACTTGTATAACTCCGTAGAGGAAGTTATATTATTATGATCATTTTAAGGAAGGGAGATTGGAGACATAAGGAGTTAAAACGATTTGCCCCACATTGCTTGCATAGTAAATCACGTAGGTAGGAAATGAATAACGGCAAGCTTACTCCATTATCCACTATCCTGGGATTCAGCAAACTTGTTCTGTGAAAGACCAAATAATAGATATTTTCGGGTTTTCAGCCACATGGTCTCCGTCACTATTCAAATGCAGCACAAAAGCAGACCTAGATACTATGAAAAGGAATTACACTGCTTTGTTCCAATAAAGTTTTATAAAATAAAAACAAAAACAAAACAAAACAAAAAACAGATATGGACCAGATTTGTGTTGGGAACTGTAGTTTGCTGACCCTTGTACCATTCTAGACTGTCTGGATCCTCAGGCAGAGAAAACCAACTGAATGGACCTCCCTTTGTAATGGGGTTCTTGCTGGCTCTGTCTTCGGATCTAGCAAAAGCCACATGAACTGAGGGCCTCAACCATTGCCTCCCACCTGGGCACTGGACCCTAAGTACCACTGTGGAGACTTTGGAAGGCTCCACTTGAACACACTTCCAAGGATGTTGCTTCACTCAGCTTTTAGAGGAGGACAAGTGTATGTGGGCCCATAGTTTCAGAGGCCTCAGTCCATAGATGGCCAACTCCATAGCTCTCAGCCAGAGGTGAGGCAGAACATCATGGTAGAAGGGCATGGTGGGGGAAAGCAGCTCAGGACATGGCAACAAGGAAGCAGAGAGAGCTCCACTCATCAGGGAAAAAATATAAATTCCAAAGGCCTCCCCCTAGCGACCCACTTCCAGCCACACCCCACCTATCTGTAGTCACCATTCAGGCAATTCCTGTCAGTGGATCCATTCACTGATTAGATTACAACTCTCACAGTCCAATCACTTCAGCTCTGTTTCTTTATTGTCTCAAACATGAGTTTTTGGGGGACACCCCAATCTCTAAACTACAACAGGTGGGATCCTGCATCAACTCTTGAGTCCTGATTATTATTGCTTTATTTACAAGTAATCTAATCAAGTAATCTAATCCAAGTACCAGGATTCCTGAAGCCCTGAAGGCCACTTACTCTCACTCGCAAGATGACTTTGCTTCATTCTGTAAGAATTACTGGATCCCCAGCTTACTCTTGCTGTTTATCCTGTTTTGATTAATTGAACTTTTAGCCTATTTGCTAGATCTGTGTGACTTCATTGTGGGCCTGAAGATGTGTCTTACACTTACAAGTCACTAACAGAGATAGCTCAAGAAGCTGGTCCCACCCTGCTTATTGGCCAACTTCTCTCCTGCATGCTTCCTTTTTGGAATTCCGCTTTTACCTGCTCCTGGGTTCTCCATTACTAGTTCATCCATGTGTGTGCATTAGAAAGTAGAAACTATCTCCCCTGCGAAAGCCAGGTCCTTCGTCCTTCCCATTAGGTGCTGTATTCCTAAGGACCAGTTGAACTTCACAGCCAATGAAACCTATGAATGGTGGTCAGCCCACCCCAGTAGACAGATAAGGGCCTAGTTCTGGGCACTCTCAGCTAGCTCCTTCCGTTGGCTGGCCATGTGTCAGGGATAGAAACATGGAACAGGCCACAGAAAACCAATTACCTTACTCTGCAGCTCTGCCTAAAGTAAAGACAGTTTCTTTATTTAATATTAAAAAGCTAAGTGATACAACCTTAAGAATATTGTTGTTACAAGTAAGTTGCACAGTCCTGATTCCAATCTTCAACACATGGTCTGCACATGCTAATCTTTTAAAAATTCTATTTACATACTAAATAGGCATTTCCGAACTACCTACTGGGTGCCATGATGTATGCCCTACACTTGAGCTACAAAGGATTCAATCACTTCTAAACCTCAAGGAGCACATGTTCAGGTCTTACATTTGGCCCTGCATTTCTCTCAAACAGCAAGATAATAAAAATACAGTTTTTGGCCCGATTGGCAAAATTACTGATGCAATTAGGAGAAACAAACACCAAACTGATAGTTTGTGATTTAAAAGAATCAAGACTAAACCTTGATGTTAAAGGACTAGCAGTGCCTTCTCCCTTCCTCCCATTCAAACATATTTTTTAAATTCAATTTTTATTATAAATCCCAGTGATGATTTTTGTGTTAAAGAACTAAGCAGAGTTTTTAACTGAAAGGAAAATTTTCTGGTCTTGGACTTAATCCTTGAAATCAATCAAGTCTTTTAAAGTCCTTTAAATCATCATGAGATGAAAAGGCTCTTTGGATTCAAAGCCAAAGAAGTAATCCCTTGTCTTGTGTGTGACCAAAAAGAATGATTGTAAGCAGTGATCCCCACACTTAAGTAGATTATAGTGTCATTGTGGAGATAAAATTAACACATAAGAGACAATTAGAACAACTGAACAGTACTCAGTCAAAGTCTCTGAGTTTAGAGAGGGGAATGAGTGAGCACAGGAGTAAGAGCCTTTCAGAAAAGGTTGGGTTTAAAATTGTTGGATTAGGAGACACTGATGGTTTTGTAGGAGAAAATGACCAAAAATGTGACGTTTAAAGGTGATTTAATCTTTTTGTAGCTCAAGTGTAGAGCATATATCATGGAACCCAGTAGGTACTTAAGAAATGTCTATTTGGTGTGAAAATGGAAATTAAGAAAGATTAATGTGTGCAGACCATGTATGTGTTAAAGAGATTGGAATCAAGAAAAAAAAAAGGACAAATACTAGATATCTTTGATAACTAGAAATACATCTCCATTGTTTTCACCAGCTAGGACCTGTAGAAGTCACCAGTACTAGGTAAAGACTCAGGATATGTTTAATAAATTCAATAAATTAGTCCCAGACTCTAAGTAGAAAGTTTCTCAATGCCTTTTAATACTCTGGATAATGTGAAATTCAAATTTAATGTGAAGAATTAGATCCTCTTTCTTGAGTGAAATGAAAGAATGATTGTAAGATTTACTTTCAAGGGAAGGAGTGTGGGGGGAAAGTCATGGGTGTGAAAGTTAGACATCTCATGAAGGAACATGGCCACACCATACCTTATGTGTCATTAGTTGGGTGGCCTTTTGTAATGTCAGTGTTCTGTGCCTTGGTCCTGTAAATTGAAAAGAAAAGTGGAGATAACGATTATGAAATATCTGCACAGACTCTGACAGGGAGAACATCCAGGGAGGTTGCTTTCATTTTCTTTCCCCCTCCTGAAGAACTGAAAGAAAGCCTGGAGCCAAGACTGAAGCACCTTTGGGATATAGGGACCAGAGGTGCCACCAATGTGGAGGTCGCGATGTTTATCCTGAACAGGAGGAGGGGTAGTGAGGACAGAGAGAAAGGCTCTGAGCACTGAATTAACCTGGTGGCATATGGGCAATTTAGGGTTTCGGGGAGAAAACCAAAGAAGACGGTAGGAAAAAAGAAAGCTCAAACAAAAATCAGCAACTCCAATGCAAGGGAAAGCCAAAGAGCAAAGAGATTATTATCTTCCATCAATAGAAACAGGTAAGAGCTTTAGGCTTTCGCAGCAATTTCATTGTACCCTGCTATGCTGACTAGTAAACAATGGGTCTTAATGAACCCTCAAGTGAGTCTGTTCTGTTCAACTGAGAAGAAGTTCCTTTTCTTCCTCATATGAGCCAAAAAGTGGTCTGTTTAAAGAGAAAAGTGCTCAGAAAAATTTGGCCATGATTTTATTTCTGCTCACCAAATAATTGAAAGTTGATGCTTTCATACTATGGGGAGAGGTTTGAGAAGCCTGGAAATTCCCAGAGAAGCTTCTCCCATGTCACAGGTAGCAGTATAGGGGACAACTGATTGAAGTCCAAGTAGAGATTCTTTTCCCATGGAGGCCACCATTTTTTTCCTTTTCTATTTCACTGCCGGCTGCTCCTTTTAGTTTCTTTCCCAGTCCTTGCTGTGGGTGTAGTCATGGTACTGAGAGAAACATTCCAGCAGTTCCTAAGATCCTCAGGGGTACTGCGTGCTGGCTCATCCTTGCCTGGTGTGGCCTTCTCCTGGAAATAGCTGTATAGGTTCCTCTGACCCCAGATGCCTGGTGCAGCGCAGAGGGGCCTCAGCTTCATTTGCTTGGGATCTATCTGTGACCCATCCACATCCTTTGCCGTATCTGTGCACCCCTGCCTTTAACATGAAGCCACTGGTTGATTTGCTAGGGTTTCCTGGAAAAGCAGTTGATAGAGCTGAGATTAGAATACAGGTCCTCAGGCTCCAGGAATTTCTCTCTGTAGACCTTAATCATCCACAGACAGGAAGGGCAATTTCTCTACCTGTCTGGTCTCATGAGGATGGAAAATCACAGTCTAGTGGAAGAGACTATAGTTTGGAAAAACATTTACAAATCTTTCTAAATATGTACCTATTATTGTCACAACCAAGTCACCAAAGGTTTGCTGTTCAGAATTTTAGTGGCTAAGCAAATATAGATAATCGTGGGGCCTGGGCATTTAGGTTTTGGTGGCAGGAGGGACAGTGAGGCTGAGAAGTGTTTTCAGGGAGGAAGCAGTGGTGACTGTTAAGGGCCCAGTTTCAATACCATAGTGGAAATGGAAGCCAGGTTGCAGAAAATAAGAAAAGAATAGATAAGGAGAAAGGAATATGCATGGAGTATGGAAGGAAATGGAAGTGGAACCTCTGGCGGTATCAGAGCTCTGTCTCTTGGCCAAGTGGACCAGCACCCCCACTCCAGGTTCCTCTGCTTCTCTCAATAGGTTCATAGTTTACATTAAAGATGGGAAGACATAAATCAATAGCTTTCCTATACACTAATAATAATAGGACTGATGAAGAAATCAGGACATCAGTCCCATTCACAATATCTTCAAAAAAAATAAAATACTTGGGAATTAACCTTACAAGGGAAATCAAAGATCTTTACAATGAAAATTATCAGTCATTGAAGAATGAAATCCAAGACGACCTTAGAAGATGGAAAGATGTTCCATGCTCTTGGTTAGGCAGAATTAATATAATAAAAATGGCCATTCTACCAAAAGCTCTATATAGATTTAATGCTATCCCTATAAAGATACCTATGTCGTTCTTAACAGACATAGAAAAAGCAATTATTAAATTCATTTGGAACAATAAGAAACCTAGAATTGCCAAAACACTACTAAGCAAGAAAGATGAAACAGGCGGTTTTGCCATACCAGATCTAAAACTATACTATAGAGCTGTAGTAACAAAGACAGCATGGTACTGGTATCAAGATAGGAAAGAAGACCAATGGAATAGAATAGAAGACCCTGAAACAAACCCTCAAATCTTAAAACATCTGATTTTTGACAAAGGGGGGAAAATATTACATGGAGGAGAGACAGCCTCTTCAACAAATGGTGCTGGACAAACTGGACAGCCACTTGCAGAAAGTTGAAATTAGACCCATACCTTTCTCCTTGCATGAGAATCAAATCAAAAGAGATCAAGGAACTAGGAATTAAACCAGCTACCTTGCAACTGATGGAAGACAAATTAGGTCCAACAGTTCAGCATTTGGGAGTAGGCAAAGACTTTCTAAACATGTCTCCTAAAGTGAAGGAAGTAAAGTAAAAAATCAGTGAATGGGATGCCATAAAGCTAAAAAGCTTTTGCACTGCCAAGGAAACAATCAGAAGAGTCAAGAGGTTTCCTACGGAAATGGAGGGAATCATGGGCTCTGATTCCTCTGACAGGGGCCTCACATCCAGAATCTACAAAATCCTGGAAAACCTCAACTACAAAAACACAAACAACCCAATTAATAAACGCGCCAAAGAGCTAAATAGAAATTTCTCACCAGAGGACATTAATCAAGCCAATGAATACATGAGAAAGTGCTCTAAATCACTAGTAATCAGAGAAATGCAAATGAAAATTACATTAAGATATCACCCCATGCCAGTCAGATTGGCAAAAATGAAGAAAATAAACAATAATAGATGCTGGAGGGGCTGTGGAGAGATAGGCACACTAACACACTGTTGGTGGAGCTGCAGACGGGTACAGCCCCTCTGGAAAGCAGTATGGAGAATCCTCAAAAAACTAGGGTGAACCCACCATATGATCCTGCTATTCCTCTCCTGGGTATTTTTCCAGGGGATTTAGAATCAGCACATTATAGTGACACAGCAATATCTATGTTCATAGCAGCTCAATTTACAATAGCAAAATTATGGAAACAACCCAGATGCCCCTCACTGGATGAATGGATCAAAAAACTGTGGTACATATATACCATGGAATTTTACACAGCAATTAGAAATAATGATATTGCTGCCTTTGAAGGTAAATGGATGGCTATGGAAGAAATTATGCTGAGTGAAATCAGCATAACTCAGAGAACCAAGGGTCGAATGTCTTCGCTCATCTGTGGAGGCTGGAACTAGACCCTGATCATTGAGAAAGGAGGTCTATTATCACGTGTTAAATCCGGATAAGTTGTAATGATATGCAACCTAATACATTTTTAGAAATGTTTTGGGAAGGGGAGGGGAGGGATAAGGGTAGGTAATTGGGGGGGCACTCTTGGGGGTAAATTTAATCTTCAGAATCTATATTCATATGATATTATTTCGTTAAAAACTTATATGATTGTTCAACAAATAAATTTCTCAATTAAAAAAAAGGTGGAAAGATGATATTTAAATACATGAATATAGTTACTATAATCCCAGATGGGTTTTCTGCCCCACAGGTGATTGCATTTCTTTTATCTGTATTCTGGGGGATGTCTTCCTGCTTTTTCCAACCTTCCTTCCCCACTCTCCTGGACTAGATAGCTAGACAGTGAATCATCCAATACAAAGGCTAAAAATATTTGAAAATCCTCTGGTCTTAGTCATAAGTCAGAAAGATTTGGACGCTTGCTTGAGCAAGTTTTCTAGATCAGAGATTAGATTGTAGATCTCCCAGCACAGGGTTAGATTCAGGGGAGAAGAAACCGCAGAAAAGGGGACTGGAGGGTCTCCCAGATATCCAGCAGGGAGGGACCTGGGCCACACCCGCTGGGAAGGAGTGGAAGCCGCTCAGCACCCAGGTGTGCTTCTCAGGACTGTCCTGGGCAGTTCTCAAAGTCACTCTGGAGCTTGGCTGAAAATTCCCCTCCCTTATCCCCAGGTCTCATCTGACTTCCACTAACCACAGATTGTGGGGTTCTATGTGGCCACAGGAAGAAAAGGAAGCTCTCAGTCTTTTCCAATGTGACTATAATTGGAGTGAGATGGAAATCTTCCATAGAACAGGCGAAGTGGTGGGACACACTGCCGCTGTCCACACCTTAAGTGTGTCTTCTCTTCTCTTGCACAGGGATCCCCTGGAGGGCAAAGATCTCTCTCTCTCTCTCTCTCTCTCTCTCTCTTTTTTTACCTTTGCATACTCAATTGCAGAATAGACCTCGGCAGAACTTAGGCAATGTTTGTTGAATGAATAAACAAGTGAAAGACTGATTGATGAATAAATGAAAGTGAAAATATCTAGAGGAAGAAGCCAAAGAGAGAGACAGAGGAGAAACTAAAGACGTTAAAAGGAAAAATAAAATGATTATTTGAACAGAACTCAGAGATGATCGGGGAAGGAAAGATTGAAGGGTTGATCCAAATTCTTTCAGAGCCTAGTAAAAGGGAAGACATGATATGCTATGGTGCATGGTTAGCTTCTGATAGGCTGGAATGAAAAAACCCAATCCTTTAATTCTCCTGTTTAACAGTAAATGTGTCTTTTTAATACTTCCATTTCCAATCATAAGACACGTCCAGTAAAGTTGACGGGAAAGAAAAAATCAAGACAGTCTCTGAGAATCTGTAAAAGATAAAGGCGCAGGTTTCTATTTTCAGCTTTCAGTATTCCTATTTTGAAAAACATGTCACTGTCATCATCAGCTAATTCTCTTTATAATCCAAAGACAGAATTCTGCTGTAAGAGTATGTTCAAAGTGCCAGATAGAGTTGTGTGCTCTCATACGTCCAAGCAATTTACCCCACCCCTCTTCTTCCTTCCTTTCTTCTTTCTTTCTTTCTTTCATACTGAGGATTGAACCCAGGGGTACTCTGTTACTGAGCTATACACTCCCAGCCCTTCTTATATTTTAACTTGAGACAGGGTTGCTGAGGCTGGCCTCAGATGTGTTATCCTCCTGCCTCAGCCTCCTGAGATCCTGGGATGACATGCATGCACCACCATACCCAACCTCTCTACCAATTTCATATCTATTCATTCACTAGTTTTTCACTCTGGTTCATTTGGAGGCGAAGACTAAGCTCCTTTGGAAACGCTGTGTGGATGCTGAATTCCAGAGATGAACATAACAAGGCTCCTCTCAGAGGAGCTCACAGCCCAGCAGGGGATAGACACGGAAGTGCATGCTCATGAGCTGCTCCAGCTCTGAGGCCTGAGTGCCTGATGTCCAGCCCCTGCCTCTGCCTGGTGCTCACGTAGCTCAACCCAGATCGTCGATGGACTGCTGGCCTCAGCGTAGGGGCTGCTCTGGGTCTGGCTGCTCCATCCGGTCCCAGACCCCACAAGGACTGCAGCTCTGCGTGGTTATAACCAGGCTCCCTCCCAGGAGCTTAGATCTTACCTCTTTTCCCAGAACTCAGCTAGACTTTGTGTTCTGAACCGGCCTCTACTGCAGTGTCACCGTGTTCCAATTGCTTCCCACTTGGGTCTGATCATGCCAGGACCTTTGGGTTCCAGCTCCGGCCTCCCTGCCGACCCTGGGTTAAGGCCATCCTTGGCGTGGAGGACAGGCCTGCTTCTCCCTCCACAAAGCAGAGCCCTCCTCTACTGCAGGCCTCCACCCTGCCTCAGCTGATGTCTGCTCAAGGAAGCCCCTGCTCTCTAGTTGCATCAGAACCCAGGCAGAGTCATCATCCTCAAGAATGTGTCTGGTGGCAGCGAAACTTTGGATGGGAGGAATGAGTTCTTGCTCCTGTCAGGGCTGGCCCAGAACTAGGGCCTCTAGGCCTCACCAATGGAGTCCTAAAGACAGACCACTGAGACGAGAAGTGGTATATTACTCACTCATGAACTCCATACTTTTCAAAACTGTGGGTTAAATGGCTACACACACACACACACACACACACACACACAGTGTGTGTGTGTATATACATGCATGTGATCATATGTGTATATACACACATATAATCTATGTCAGGAGAGATGGTAATGCAACCTGTGTTTTTCAACTCTATCTTGATCGCTAGGTTTTTTTTCTTTTCTTTTCTTTTCTGTTTTTTTTTTTTTTTTGAGGGACAGTGAGAGAGAAAGAATCAATTTTTATTTAGTTTTTCATGTGGCTTTCATTGCTCCGACACTTCGTTGTGTATGTTGTGCTGGGGTTCGAACTTGTGTACTTGCACATGCCAGGCAAGCGCCATAACCACCGAGCCACTGCTCCAGACCCCACTAGGTCATCTTAATACATTTCAACATATGCTTTTTGGCATGAGAGGATGTTTCATTTAGAAAATGACAAAGTTTGTCATTTTCTAAATTAAGAACATTAAGTGTTCTTAATATATCACTCCTTGATTTATCTCAGCTTTAGGGTTACTTTTATGGTTTCATTGATTTGCTAGACAGCCTTGAAATCTTGTACAGTGAATGAGAATAACTGCATAGAACATATAAAACACTACCAAAAAATAAAGGTGGCCAAAGGTGCACAAGAAAACGTAGATTTTGGAGGCAAAAGAGCTCTTTCGAATCAGTGTACTTAGTTTCAAGCCTTCGACTCTGTTAAAAAAGAAATATATTTTTAAAGTAGGCAAAAATAACCTCTTTATCGTAAACAGTATCATTGAAAATTCAAAATTTTTAAGCTGATGGAAAAAATAATTGTGAATCATCAGTTTGTCAAACATCAGCATCAGCTCCAACAAATTTGGGTTGACAATTTAATGGGTCTTTGATAGCTGGAGCGGTGGAAGTCGTGGGATTCAGAGGGTACAGGAATAGCAGGCACGGATAGGTTCTTGGAATGGGGAGCTGGCACCTTGCTGCAGGATGAGCCCCAGCATGTCGGCCAGCAATCATTAGGGGGGAGACTCCTGATCCCCAGGAGATGCTGGCACCAGGAATAAATTTCCATGTCGAAGCACTTGACAAGCCCTAGTTCCTGATGTCTCACACTCAAGCCTTACTTTATAGTCACATCTGTTAGTTTAAAGCATTTTTAGTTTATTGAAGAAGGCTTCACAAAGAAAAAACAGATGATGAAAATCTCATCTGTCAAAACTGTTATTAAAACCAGTAACAGTGTGAAATTTTGTTTAAATTGAAAGCATCATTTATTTTTATCAAACATTTTATAAACAATCACATTTGAGAAAGATTTGGGGGACCTGGAGAGCCCTCAACAAAACGCAGCTCATTATGTTGCTTTGTTTAATGTGCGGCTGAGATGGGTGGGGGTTGCTTCCCTTTATCCTCCAGTGAGACCAGAAGGGTGACCAAATTACCATAGTGTGGGGCTGGAGGGAGAATCAGCAGCCAGGAGCAGTGGAAGTGCGACCCAGCTGGAATGCAAGAGTTGGTGGCAGACAGGGATGCACCTGACCTGCCCTTTTCTGATGGATTAGGTGGAATGACCTGGCTCTGAACCTTGAAGTCCCTGAGAGGGTTTAAGAAAAAGACAGGCAAGGCAAGCAGGACCTTGGATGGAAAGATTGAACGAGACTTCCTTTCTTTCCCTTTGTGGAAGACAGTGGATTTTGTGCTCAGACCTGCTACTGATATCAAATGGTGCTTCACAGCCAGGAGAAGTAAAGACGCTCTTAAGCGGGGAACAAGATGAACATCAAGTCCGTTTAGCCGACTCCTCATTCGATCCAGATGTTTGGCCACGTGGAGACAAAACATCCGACACTCTGCTATTGTGTAGACTCAGCCTTAGAATACACAAAAGATCCCGTTTCACATTCTCAACTGTGTCTCATACTTCTTTGGCTGTTTGGTATTAGCAGCTTTGAAAAAGAAACAGTGTCCGAGGAAAGTAGAGTCATGTAAATCAGAATGATTTGTGCAAAAAAAGAGATCTTTCTTCCTACAGTCAATACTGCACCTAATTTGGTTATACTTTGAGATCTTGTGCTGAGGGCCAGCAAAGGTTTCCCCTGGAGGTTTGGGACAGCAAAGCGAGACACAGAGAGTTAGAGCTTTGCGGATCCTCAACTGCATTATCACAGTCCTTCTGAGAGCTGAGTGGCTCGAACATGGAGCTGCCTTACCTTTCCTATCTCAGCTTTCTCGATCCCTTCTTCTTCCACTGTTAATGGAAATCTCTTGACTGGTCCTGGATCTTAATGGGGCTTTTTGCTCCAGCACGTACCCAACTATCAGCACAACACAAAACGGACCTTTGGGTTCTCTGACTCTGTCTGGGTCTCATTGCCTATTTTATATGGATAAGAAGGCAAAATTTTCAGATTTACTTGTAAAGGAGCAACATAATATTTTCTAGAAAAGGAACATGCATTAGTGTTAAATATTTATATTCTCCTGGACATTTATTCAGGGTTTCTGAAAAACACATTTTCATTAACTTTTGCCAAGTAACAAAGTAATGTGCCCTTCTGTTTTATTTTTAATGTGAACTCCAATATTCTGAACTCTACTAGATCTCTTTTCTGCTCATTTTTGGGGTCATATACTGATTATAGAAATGACTTGTAGGTTCTAATCTTAAATAATTTTACAACACGAATTAGTGAAACTTTTGCAAGTTTTGAACTTTCTGAAGCCCAATCCTTTGCTGTTGTTGAGTTACTCAGAAACCCTGTATCTTTCTAGTCGTAAGTGGTATTCATCCTTGGAAACATACTAATTGGGAGAAAATGCCTTCTTATACAAAAAATATATTTGCAACAAAAATTTATTTTTAACATTCAGTAATTTTTAAATCAAAGTTTAATATATTCATATTGTTTGATCAATTGTAGGATTAACAAGTGAAATAACAGTTCAATCCAGAAAAATTCTGATAATTCTTAGTATGTTGTTCATTTTTATTTCATGAAGTATCCTGACATAAAAGCAACTTAAACTCTTCAAGTTCTGTACACATTTTTGTTCCAGAGAAGTATGGCTGAGTGATCAATTCAAGACTTTTAAACATATAGTTCATGAAGATAAAACCATGAGAAAGATGACATAGGAATATAGAATTCAGGGAGCAACAATGCAAACTTTCTGTTAACTGAATGCTTGCTCATGTATTTTATGAAAGTATGACAGCGGCTATCAAGTTACATCATATGTCAGTCAGGATCCTGGTGGGAATCAGAAAACTCATTTCCAAGAGGGAAACAGCTGAGCTTATGAAAAGTGGATTTACACAGTGAACTCTAGCTGAGAATGCAGGGGGAAGGAACCAGCTCTTGGAGAGTATGGTGTTAGCGCTCCTCTGCCATGTGGTAGCTGTGGCCTTGATACAAGGGGGGCCAACCTGGGTCCTGGAAAAAAGGAAACCTGGGGGATAATTACCCTGTGCCATCTCTACTTGTCCTCTGGTCTGTGTGCTTATAGTTCAACACAAGACCTGACACATCGAAGGCATCAACATTTAAGAAAAAAAAATTAGGCCAAAGTTTAAATTCTTTCTGCATCTGTTAGTTTAAAGATCACTGATCTCACTGCTCAGCGTCACAATACTGTGTTCTTCTAGTTATGTGCCCTTGGGAGGTAGACTACTGTGTCACTCAAGGTGTTAGGGGTATCGTCTTTTCTGATGAATTTCATTATTTATATCATTGATTATAACATTTATAAATGTGGTCCAGTTCTCTGAAGCCTTTATAAAAATCTGGTGAAGATCTTGCGTATTTTGGAAGTGTATTCATTCATCTGGCCATTTATTCACAGAGCTTATGTCTAATCAACAGCTTCTCTGGGGTATTTCAACAATCGTATTAACTTCCTTGGAATTTGAAGGACGTTTTCTTGCCTTAGAGGCTCATAGTCCAATATTCAAATCCACCAAATTCTAACACATCATTTCACCATTCTCGTAGCCTCAAGCATAGACTTTTCTACTCTTGACTTTAGCATTGAATGAATAGAAAGAGCAATCCTTGCTTAAGTTTTACCCTTCCGTGCCACTTGCTCTTTGACTCTCTGCAGCATAGTTTTCACCCATACCAGCCGTTGAAACACTTCTTGAATGTCAAATATGACCACCTAGGGAGTATGTACTATTGTCCTTTTAAGTTCTTTTCCAGATTCTATCTACATTTTCTTTCCCGGTATATATCCTTAAAATTCTCCTTTTATTTCCGCATTATTTAACCTTGTTTCCTTTCCTTTTACATTTCTAGCTATTCCTTCTCGGACTCCCTTATCCTTTTTAGTTCATCCATTCGTTTCTCCCCAAAAGTCTTGGCCTTGATGGACGACTCTCGTACTCCTCTCTTCATTGGATGACTCGTGTAGTCTGAGCTCATCACTTTCAATTATTCTACAGAGATCTTGGTCTTGGTCTTTCTCTAGAACTCGTGTTCTCCAATTCCTGCTTTGCAGGTATATGCATCTATATGATCTAACAGAATTTCCAGCCCCATCTGTTCTCGGCATAGAATGTATCATCTCCTATCAATATGTGATACTTCCCGCCTTCCTATTAAGGTCCATTTTGCCTAGGTAGATGTATATAATTGCATGCAGAAATTAATGCTTTTCCCCCAAAAATGTATAACCCATGTACTCATGCAGGGTACAGGGTTATAACTCATTTATTCATGGGTTATACATGGGTATAAATGAATGCACATTACCACAAGGATTAGTTAAACATCCCTGTTAATTCCAGCACATTTTAAATTCTGGGGTTGTTTCTATTGGCTAATTTTTCTTCTGGTATGGGCCATATCTCCCAGTTTCTTCATTTAAGGAAATATCTGATTTGTTAAGTCACATTGTAAATTTACACTTTTGAGTACTGGATTTTGTTGTATTCCTTTAAAGAATGCTAGACTTTGATCTGGAAAATAATATATTTTTTAAGGACAGGAAGAGCCTACACTCTAAGAATAATTTGGGCTCATTTCTAAGGCATAATCCTTCCTGAATCTCTACTGAAGTATAGATATTCAATCATCTGGTTTCATTCTAAACAATGGAAAACAAAATTATACCTTGCCTGTATAAGAGTTCTTGGACTATAAAATTTTTTTTTTATCATTCCATGGTAACTATTTTCCCCCAGAAATTGTTTTTGTGAGGTTTTATTTTATGCACAGAGATTGATATTCAGTCAAAGTTTTAAGGAGACCCCTAGTGAAATTTCTGGAGCTCTTTCTCTGTAGCTTTCTCTTCTATGGTATTCTGTCTTGTAATTTTTAGCTACATCTGGTGCTCTGAACTGTGATCCCTGCCTCCTCAAGTCAGCAGTGTTGGAGCTCTGCTTGAATTTCCCTTCCCTGGGCTAGAGCTTTGCAAATTGCTTCCAGGCAGAATGCCAGTAGAATTGAAGGATTCACCTTATTTTTCCCTTTTATTTTTTTCTTTTTTCCCCAAGAAATTACAGCGCTGTGCTGCCAGTCGTCTGACATCTGAAGACAGTTGTTACATAATTTTGTTCAGTTTTCTGGTTGTTTACGGCAGTAGCATAAATCTGGACCTTGTTAGTCCCTCATGGCTGGAAGTTGAAGTCCTTGCGTCATCTTTGATTTCTCTTTCTTTGCTTCCACATCCTGGTGGTTTGCGTTCCTCCCAAGTCCTATCACAGCAATCTCTCACATACATCAGTCCCCCTTGTCATAGTCTTACTTCAGTGCACAGCAACCTGTCCTCGGAATAATCGCAGACGTCTTTTACCTGATCACCGTGCTTTGCGCTTCCAGCCTCCCAGAGGAGCCATCTTTCCGCTTCCAGAACATCCTAAAATTCTTCCAGTTGCAACCGTGGAGAAAATTATTATTTCTATAATAATATGAGGAAAGCTATTTCCCCCCAATTTACAGCTATCTAGAAATCACTATTTTGTTAACGTTAGGTAACTATCATAACACATATTATTGATGTCTATGTAGAAAGAAAACTAAGATAAACTAATTTCACTTTAAAAGGACCACAGTATACATGCTAATATAAAAATATAGAAAGTATATTGCATTTAATTTTTATTTGGATCTAGCAGGATAAAAAGGACAGAAGGACTGCCTAAACTTTAGAAAAAATTATATTGGCACACAAAATATCAGTTTCTAAAGATTACCTTTAAAATAAAAAAAAAGATTCCAAAAATATTGAGGATGAAGTCCACTCTTAAAGATATATCACTTTGCATCTCTTATATCCATGCCTTCATTAATTAAAAAAAAAGTGTCAGGATCTACAACTCCTCAATCCAGTCTGCAATAACAATCCAGTTTTCAATTTGTATTTCTATGTTTAATAGATTTAAGACTCATCACAATTTTTGAGTTATTATGGTGTATTTCCTGGTTATATTTAATTGATATTATTTTTATTTTTCAAGAAGGAGCAAATTCTTTTTCCTAGGTGCTTGAATGCTTGAAGACAAGTTGACCCAAGTATTACATTCTTGGGCCCCAGTTTTGCTAAAAATTATCTAGACAGAACTGTAGTTTAAGACAGAGAGTTGAGGGGAAATTGCCCAATTCTTGCTTTGCTCTCCATCTTGTAAAAAATTTTGGTTTTGGAGTTTGGATGTCAGAAGATGTTTTTTATGTTAAAACTCAAAAATTCTTTTTCTCAAACAGGGGGATCCTTGCCTAGGATACCTGGAGATGTAGGGAGGGGAGCAGGGAGTGGCGAGGGATTAGGAAGGTAGGAAGGACATCTAGGAGACTGGAGGGAGGGAGTATGGGAGAATCAACTTAGAAAGAGATCACAGACCTCCACAAGAATTTGACAAAGGGGTTCTTTTGTGGGAAACATAGAACCATGGGGAACCCAAGTGGGGGGGGACCAAGACATGGTATCAGCCTTGGCTAACAATGTGAATATATATTTGTTCGTGATTGTTTGATAATGATTCCCCCTCAATTGTAAGTCCATATATTTAACTAATAAAAAATTATCTGTGTTTGACTAATTAAACAAAAAACCCTCAATAATTCAATTTTAATATGTCTTGATCTAATTTTTCGAGACTTTGCTTGGAATATGGCATATATTTATGATCTGCATGTATACTTTTTCATTCCAAGGAAATTTTTCCTATCTTATCTTATAGTTTTTCATTGAAATTGTTTAATTTACCATTAAATTGAATCATTTTTTTTGTCCTCTGTATCTGTGTTCCTTTCTATAATTTTTAAATTTCTGTTTCTTCTGCAGTGTATCTGCAGTTTTTCCTACCAGCCATTTGAGTTTTCAGGCCTGCATAGTTTTCTTTTGCTTGTTCTAATATTTCTATTAAATCTACAGCACAATTTTTTGATTCTCATTTGAATTCTTCAACTGTTAGTTTTCTTTACATTTCATGTTGTATATTTTATTATCTATCTCCCCACCCCAGTTTTTGTTTAAATGAATTAATATAATTATAAAGTTTTAAAAATTTCTTTCATTATATAATTTTTCCAAGTGGGGCATTAAATCTATTTAAATTTTTTTTAATTTAGCAATAACCAGTCTTTATTATATATGTCTTTATTATATATATTTATTTTTATGTGGTGCTGAGGATGGAACCCAGTTCCTCACACATGCTATAGCCCAGTGCTCTACCACTGAGCCATGGCCCCAGCCCCTTAAATCTGTTTTATTAAATTTAAATACCCGGTTCACTCTATTAACTAGAAATGGGGCTATCTTCCTCCACGATAGAACTTCTGCAAGGAAGTGAGGAACTTCCGTACCCTGTGTGCTCCTGCTGCCCCCCAATCTGCTTACTCATCTCCGTACTGTATTTCTAGCTAAACTGGGAATTGTCTTTTTTTTTTTTTTTAATTGCCTTTCCTCTTTCCTTTGTTCCTTTTCTGGGCAGTAAAAGTGCAGTGATGAGCAATGAAAATCGTCATCAACATTTTAAATTTATTTTATTGGTCGCAACATTTTGAAGATTATTGTATCAAGTGGTTATTGTTTTGTTGATGATACCTTTTTAAAAAACTTTTTAAGAGTTATTATTGCTCCTCTTAGTAGGTATGGGTGGGGGGTGTATTCATCTACAATTGCCTTTTGTGTAGAAATACTCTCCACTGTAAATGTTGAGAGTTATCCAAGTGGAGGCACCAACACACTCACTGAAAGAATCTGTAAACCCAACCAAGCTTCTTGTCTTTGCCAGTCAGCCATCTGGCAATCTTACTTCACAATTTTGAATATGTAGCACTTGAGAGTGAGGCTGGGGGGCTGGAGCGGTGGCTCAGCAGTTACGGTGCTTGCCTGGCATGTGCAAGTACACGAGTTCAAACCCTAGCACCACCTACACACCTGAGGGTTGTAGCAATGAAAACCTCATGAAAAACTAAATAAAATTGATTCTCTCTCTTTCTGTCTCTCTCTTTCTCTCTCTCTCACTGTCCTTCTCTCTTAAAAAAAATGAGGTTGGTAAAAACTTGTTTTGTAATTGATTTATAGGAGCCCTTTGTCATGGAAAATCACTTCTGCAAACACTTGCTTCAGTCTGACATTTTTTATTCTTTGATTTTTACAGTATTTTTATTAAATATTTATTTATTTTCTAATTTTTATGTTGCTAAATAATTCTTTCCCCCTATGCTTTTGAATTTTGTGAATTGCTTAGAAAGGCCTTAGTCCTAGATGTAAAAAAAACAAATTCCAGAAGCTGATAAAATGAACATCACCTGCTCCCCGCCACCACCACGTGTACACACAGATGCACCTGCTGGGGCTTGAGGCCAGGGCAAGGAGTTCAGCAAGGTGCTTTCAAAGCTTTCCCTGCTAAAGGCTCACTGGACCTAACAGTCTTCACTGTGTCTTCCAAATGCAACCTTCCATGACTATAAGTGATCTGCCACATGTAGGGGAGTGACATTTTGTGAGAACAAAAACGCACCACAGGTATTAATTTAAAAAATTAAAATGTTATCTTCCCGTTAAGGATTTCCTAATATAGAGAGATTTATGAAGTACAACTTATTACCACCACTTACTGAAACCTGGTTGAAATACAGTGATCTCTCATTACAGGACTTCGTTGAGAGCAGAAAAGAAAGAGGGAGAGGCTCTTTCAACTACAGGAACAAATAGTCTTTCATGATATTAATGACCACTTGGAGAAAAGCATAAAGCAAGACTGGGTTATTGCTAAATTGCAATCCAGGCCGATCAAAGGGACGAGAAACGGAAGAAGGAGGGAAAAAATGAGTATTTAGCACAGAGTTATTGTCACTGTTATCTGTGAAGCCCATTTTATCAAGGAGAGAATTTAGAAAGCTTGGTTAAATTATTGCAGGCGTGTGCCATCCCATCTTCTGAAGTGGCTCTATTAGACTGTCCCACCATTATTGAGGATGTTTCTTAGACAGAATATCTTTTCTGTTCAAAATGATAAGGTGGAGAATGCGTAGCCAACCGAAATTATCCAAGTGGTAGAATATTCACTTATAAAATAATTTATAGTTTGCCATAAATGTTGCTAAATATGGGACTTGTACAATGATGAGTTATGAATTCAGCCCTTGCTAATGTCTCCTCCTGCAACATTGTGGTGGGAAACAGCTATTAAAAACACTAGCGTCACTATTTATTCAAAGGTTCCACAGTTCCAGAATAAATTGCCTGAGAGGAAACATCTTGTTCATAATGATTTGGAATACAGAGCTTAAAGTTTCATGCACTGAATGTTTAGCTTTATAATAAGGAAGCATTCATAATATATGTGCGATATTTGTTAGCGCTAAACGTATAGCTAAATGTTTCATGAAGGAACTATTGTGCACTTGATTTTACAATAAACAGTTAAAACTCCTGGAGTAGATTTGAGGCAAGTGGAATGTTTGCTTAGATTTAGCAAAGAGAAATAATGTAAATAATTCACGAGGTGTAATTTGACTCAATATTTTTCCTGGCCTAGGAGGGATACGGGCTTACTCTCTCTCTCTTTTTCCTCCTGTAGCTTTGCTCTCTTCTTCAGGTTGAAGTTTGTTTTGGTTTGTAATTCGCCTCTGGGGTCAATTGGAAAATAAATTCAGAAGATCAACTGATGGAAATGCATGTGCAAAACAAAGGCGTGAAGGCCTCGAGAGGCGCCACCTGCCACCTTGTTTGAGAAAAATGGTGGAAATGAGAGCAGGAAGGTGGGCTGTACTCAGAGAGCTCCTGTGGTTCCTGTTCTTGAGTGGCAATGTCTTTGCCGGTGAATTTTCCCTCCAGTAGGTGAGAGCTTTAAAGCAGGACAAACAGGTAAACAGCACAGCAAAAGTCTGGTGGCCCAGGGTCATTATTCCACCGCATTGGATTAGTAGTGCATCACTAATTTGATCTTTGGTGCTCAGGGCCATCCGTGACGTTGTATAGGACTCTATGCATTTTCTCCAGCAATTTTGTCAAAGCAATCAAATTCCAAAGAATATCACAAGAAGTATTAAAAGGAAATCAAAAAAATGTGAGGGCAAAGTCCGGTCACTTTTCTTAGTTGTATTGAGAGCTGTAGAGTCGACAAAGCCACCTTCGTCTCATCCATCAACTTCCTTTGAAAATAATTTTTGGATAATTTTCTGCCCACCTTTACTTAGGTTATCAGAACTCTAGTTTTGCATTTAAAATTTTCATGGTTGTCCAAACTGTAGTGAGGGTCTTGGTTAGTTCCTTTCTTTGATTTTTTATTGATATTTCTTTAGAATGCAGTAAAATAAATATGATTTTAAAGTTGGCTGGAGATAACCCTTTCATTAAGTGTATGAGTCAACAGATTTTTTTTTCTCTCTGTGAGGTTGTATGGAACAGCTTTCAGAAAGGGCAGTTGCTCTACTTTACCTCTCCCCAGCCCCATCACACACACACAGGAAGGGCAAATAGTTCCCAGGTCCACAAAGAGGAAATAGCTATAACTGGCTCATACAAAACTTAAGTCAGGGAAGGAGGAGCAATTCTGTGTCGAGACCACTAAAAGTTTAAAATAAGGACTGTTGAGAGAATTCTCCCCTGTCTGCCTTTGAGCTGGAGGGGGAGAGAGTATAATGAAAAGTATCTTTCTGCCATGACCACCCTACAGACGTGATGTAGATTGCAAAAGTCAGGGCATGGGAATTTTAGTCTTGGCTTCAGACCAGGTAGCTGGCGGATTTGGATCCCTTCCTCTTAGGTTCTTTATGCATAAGCTGGTGGGGTTGGTTAGGAATGATTTTAAAATCCTTTCCAGCTCTAATCTCTTGTTCAAACCACGTGTTTCCTGAGTTTTAATCTGAGGCATATCAGAAATGAGCCAGAACTGAGCTACCAGGTTCCATGGAAGAAAGTTACATTTGATGTCATATGAGCAAAATTTTCTCCACTGGGTGTTGGCTCACTGGGATGAATAAGAGTTCTTTGCTTAATCAAAATTAAATTTCCTGAAACTTCTTCTAAGCCCATCTGTGCACTTTCCGGGTAAAATCTAGTTTTAGCAAGAATGCTGCTAAGCCAGTTTAGCAAGAACCCCCCACCACACATACACCTTCATATCTGATGGTTCCTCACTCTCCACCAGCCCCCAGGCAATGTCTGATCACCCTGGCTATCTAGGTTAGTCAGAATTCTTACTCTGGTTCTTCCTTTCAGTAATTTTCCATCCACGATTCCTCCATCCTTCTCTACTCTAGAATTGAGTTTGACTGTCCCCTCCTACAGATTCTGTTGTTGTGGTCCATCCTCTGATGGTCCTGAATAAAGTCTTCCTTACTTTGTTTCAACAAGCATCTTTGAATAGTTTTCTCCTTAATAAGGATGTGGTGCTGGGACTGGAGCGGTGGCTGAGCGGTTACGGAGCTTGCCTGGCATGTGTGAGGACGCAGATTCGAACCCCAGCACCACGTACACAGTGAAGTGTCAGCAAGGAAAATCACATGAAAAATTAAATAAAATTGATTCTCTCTTCCTCTCTCTTACTGTCCCTCTCTCTTAAAAAGATTGATTCTCTCTTTCTCACTGTCTCTCTCTCTCTTAAAAAAAGAAATAAGACATGGTGTCAATAATGTCCTTCATAGGAAAAAAGATTCTGAAGAGGGAGGCTCAGAGAGGAGACTTTATCTGGAACAGAGTCTGGAAAGAGCAGTTTTGTTAGTTATGGATTCTCTATCATCAACTACTAAGCCATGATAACATTTGTTAGGGTGCACCTGGGAAGTCACTGCCAACAACTCTGAAGATGTCAATCTATGCATCACAATGTTTTCATGACACCATAACGTGTCAAGTCACACTATATTTTACCAGAAGAGTTCATGATCACAAAAAGGGTTCTTGGTGCTATTACCCTGTGATTTCCATTACTCTGGAGAAATGACCTCAAACATGTATATCTGTGGCCCACTTCATCCTGGCCAAGCCACTTTTGCACCTCTACCATCTCCCCATTCATAAAGGACATCCAATCCTTCCTACACTCTTGACTTAAGAGAACAAAGTTAGCCAGAGCAATCAATCAAACCAAGACTAAATTCACCTGGTAAATGGAAAGAAAAGATGTTTTACATGAGAGGCCACAGAAGATCACAGGGTGTGAATCATCATTTTTATGCCAGGAAGGACAATATGGGCACTGGCAAATTTTAAACACTAAGGTTTCTCGCATTCCTGTAGCATCTTGAGGCCAGGGAAGCATGCTTTGAGAATATCCCACTGAAATGCGTTAGTTGGCCAAATAGTGTCCCCTGCAGCCCTGGTTCCCTCTCCCTCTCAGTAGCCAGGAGCATGGGTTCTGAACCAGCTCAGAGGCTCTCAGGCCACTTTCTGAGTCACTGCTTCGTAAGACAACACTCCGATTTTCCTTGGAGCATGTCCATTCAGATGCTGACCACCACGGAACCTATTCAGCTTATAAGACCTGACAGTTTCACAGCGAAAGGTGGGTTAAGAGGCAGTTCATCGAAGTTCAAATTGTGGTAAGAGATCTGGCATGAAATGAGAGTCTGGCCTTGCTATAAAGACAGGTATTCTTCAGGGAAAAGTTGTCATGTTTATGATTCTTGAGGTTATGTGAGCTCAGATTTTCCCCTTAAACATCTGCCACAGGTGCTGGGGAAACACGGCTTGTATTTTTGTATGAACCTGGTGTAAATAACGTCCACTTTCAATAAACCTTTAAAACCGAAGCAGCTGCCAGGCAGGGCTTAAAAACAACTTGTGACTTCCCGTAAGTCTGCCCCGACCTTATCACCATTCTCCGTTTCAATACGTTGCCCCACCTTTCCCCCTCACCTTGGTCCATGGCACCCCCACCACACACACAAAGTTCATAGCCTTTGGCTCGGTTTTCCATAAATACAGGGCAGTGGCGCTAAGAAACAAATAGGCCACTTGTCCTAGATTCTTGGAGGAGGTGTTGAAGCCAGAGCCCTTGTTTTCCTGATAAAAGTACCCTATGCTTTATGGCTTTTTTAATTTTAAAAACATTGGTAGGCAGAGGGCCTTTTCAAATTGTGTAGTAGATGTCTCTGTTTTTATTTTTTATGTTGTTTGTTATATGTAGTAAAGCCACACAAGTTTGAATTTTATCATTTTAAATTCGTTTTGGATTCCTGAAAATTCGACCTAGGGCAAGAGAGCAATCTATGAAGCCTGTATGTGTAATACATGTGAAGTTTGGAGTTTTAGTTTTGTACATATTTCTTTCTTGCCTGCCTGCGTGTCTTTCTTTCTTTCCTTTCTCTTTTTTTGTACCAGCGATTGAACTCAGGGATGCTTAACCACTGAGCAACATCTCCAGGCTTTTTTTAATTTTAATTTTTTGAGACAGGATCTCTCTGAGTTACTCAGGGCATCTCTAAGTTGCTGAGGATGTCTTTGAACTTGCAATTCTCCTGAGCCAGCCTCCCAAGTCATTGGGATTACAGGCGTGCACCACCCCTCCAGGCCATGTTTTCTTTCTTAACACATAGAATTTTCTATTTTACAATCCCAAAGGATCTAGAGCCCGGAAGGGTTTCCTTCTATATAACTAGCAACAGACTCCTCTCACATCCTAGGAGAAGATTAGTAACATCCCAGAGAAAATGGGGATCTATTCTCACTTTTAAGCAAAAGAAGGTTGTTGACCTCTTTAAAGATTTTATTTCCAAAGATAGGATATGAAATGACAGAACAAAATAATCCAGAATGCTTTTTCGCATTTTGTGCTTTTTTGGTGTGTTTGGCATATTTATGTGTGTTTATACAGACTCAATAGTTGCTTGATGAAGTAGTTTATTGAAAGTTTGTTTTTGCAGATCACCAGTTTACCCCTCAAGACCTCTCATTTTAGTGTCTGAGCAGTGGTTCTCAAGGGGCAGTTTTGACCCCTATGGGATACTTGGCAATGTCTGTAAACATTGTTGGGAAGGGTACTTACTGGCATCATCATAAATTTTGGTATCTTAATAAGTCTAGTTGCTCCTTTTTTAGTGGTAGAGTGTGCATATTGTAAAATTGACCATTTACGCTTTTTTAAGAGAGGAGAGAGAGAGAGAGAGAGAGAGAAAGAGAGAGAGACATAATTTTATTTAGTTTTTCAAGTGGCCTTTGTTGTTCTGACACTTAGTTGTGTAGGTGGTGCTAGGATTTGAACCCATGACATAACTGCCTAGCCATGGCTCCAGCGTGAACACTTACATTTTCAGTGCATAGTTCAATAGCATAACTGCAGTCGCATTGTTGTACAACTATTTATCGCCAGCCGTCTCCAGAATGTTTGCATCTTCTCCAGCTCTCTGTTGAGCGGTAACTGCCTACTCCTCCCTCCCCTAGCTGGCAGCCTCCATTCTACCTTCTGACTATCCGAATGGACTATGCTAGGTACTCATGTGAGTGGAATTGTACAAGATTTGTTCTTTATGGCTTGGTTTATTTCACTTAGCGGGGTATTTTCAAGGTTTAACTGTAGGGTAGCATATATCAGTATTTCCTTCTAAGTCTAAACAGTGTAATGTGTGTTTCACTATCCACTTACCTATCGATGGATGCTTTTACCTTTTAGCTATTAGGAATGATTCTGTGAGACAGGTGAGTGTACAAATGTTAATTAAAATCTATTTTCGGTTCTTTTGGGCACAGACTCAAAAATGAAATTGCTTGATCATACAGTGTTTTTATGTCTCATTTTTAGAGGAATTATCACATCACTTCCTATAGCAACTATATCAGTTTACATTTTTATCAGCAGTATACAAGTGTTTTAACTTCTCCCTTCTCCACATCCTAACACTTACTTTCTGTTTTATATTTTATAACTTTTTTTGTGGGAATACAATGGTTTCTCATTGGTTTTGACTTGCTACCTAATGATTTGTGATGTTCAACATCTTTTTTTTTGTGTTTTCTTATTGGCTATTTGAATGTCTTTGAGAATGTCTATTCAAGTCCTTTGTCTATGTTTGAATCAAGTTTTTTTTTGTTATAGGAGTTCTTTGTATATTATGAATAACAATCCCTTGGCAAATATGCAAATGTTTTCTTCCATTCCATGGATAGTCTTTTCACTCTATTAGTATCCTTTGATGTATAAAAGTTTTAAATTTTGAACAAAGTCTAATAGATTTTATCTTTTGTTGTCTGTATTTTAATGTCATAGCCATGAAAACCTTGCAAAATTCAACACCGTGAACATTTTATTTTCTTTCTTCTAAGAGTTTTATAGTTTTAGTTCCCCTGTTTTTGATCCAATTTTAATTAATATTTGCACTTAGTTAAGGTAAAGATTCTCATACTAAGGTTTTTACATATATGTAAATCCAGTTTTCATAAAACTATTGGTTGGAACGACTCCATTTCCAACTGGTTTTGGCATCCTTGCTAAAATTCACTTGACCATGAGGGTTTGATTCTGAGTTCTCTCTTCTATTCCATTTGTTCATCTTTCTGTCTTTTTCAGTGCCAGATTATTGTAGTTTTATAGTGAGTTTTCATCTGTTTAAAAAAATTCTTTTTTTTTTTCCCGAAATGTCTTATCTATTCTTGCTCATCTTCTCTTCAGGCTGAAGTTTAGGATAAGTTCATCAGTTGAGTCTTTGATCTATAAATGGGTAAATATGGGAACAATTGCAAGATCTGCAGTATTGTTTTTGCCATGTAGGGTCAGGACTGTTCTCTCCTTTTATTCAGATTTTATTTATGACTTTGAATAAAGTTTTATAATTTTCATCAGTGTCTTGAATGTTTCTTATTAGGTTTATCTTTAGTTTTATTGGTTCTTGTTAGTTTTTTTTTTTAACATACCTTTGTTGGTTTTTTAAAATGCAGTCTCCCCTTATATTTTCTAATTGGTTATTTTTAGAATCAAGAAAGGATTATTTTTGAAGTTTGGTGATTTATCTGATAACCTAATTGAACTTTTCCATTACTTCTCTTGGGTCATTTAGATATGTTAGATAATCATATAAGCAATTGTCTTTCAATTCCCATGTGGATATCATTTGTGGTTCATTCTTCCTGTCTTGGCTGGTGTCTCGGGGAGAGTACTCCTCAGTAGCTGTGGCTTATAGGCATTCTTCTTCTCTCTCAACTGGAGTGTATAATGCTCCCAGCAAGTGCCAGGGCAGCCAGAGGTTTCTGAGGATAGACTTCATCCAGTTAAGGAAGTGCTTTCCTATGAACAATGCTTTTATTTTTTTATCTGTAACTTATTAAGGTGCTAAATCACATTTCTAGTTTATCAATTTTGAACCATCCTTATGATCTGAAGATAAGCTTTTCTTGGTCATCTTGGTTTGTATTTTTCTTTCTTTTTTTTTTTTTTAAGAGAGGGACAGGAGCTGGATCAGTGGCTTGGCGGTTATGGTGCTTGCCTGGCATGTGCAAGTACATGGGTTCAAACCCCAGCACCCACGTACACAACTAAGCGTTGGAGCAACGAAAACCCTGTGAAAAACTCAATAAAAATTGATTCTCTCTGTCTCTTTCTCACTTTCCTTCTCTCTTTAAAAAAAATGAGAGAGAGAAAGAGAGAGGGACAGTGAGAGAGAGAGAAAGAGACAATCAATTTTATTTGTTGTTTTCATTTGGCTTTCATTGCTCCGAAACTTCGTTCTGTATGCAGTACTTACATCGGGCAAGTGCCATAACCACCGAGCCACCACTCCAGCCCAAAATAATCTGTTTTTGAAGTATCAGTAAAAGTCACCAAAGGAAAGAGATTGATTCTTTAATATCTTTTATTGCAATTGGTCTAGTTAAGGCTTTTTCTTTTCTTTTCTTTTTTCCTCCGCCTTTCTTGACTGAATTTTGAGCATTCCTTTGTAATAGAAAATGAATCATTTCATGGCATGGTAGCACAAGCCTGTAATCTCAGTGATTTGGGAGGCTGAGGCAGGAGGATTGTAAGTTCAAAGCCAGCCTCAGCCACTTAGCAAGGGCCTCAGCAACTTAGCTAGACCCTGTCTCAAAATTAAAAAATAGAACAACTAAAAAAGGTTGGGGATGAACTCAGTGGTGAAGCATCCCTGGGTTCAATATCTGGTACCAAAACAAAACAAAAAAAAAATGGAAAAGGGACCATTTCATCTACATTTTCAGATATATTTGCATAAATCTTATTTGGAGTACACTTTTTAAAAATTTTTTTGAAAGAAAGCGTGAGAGACAGAGAGAAAGAGATGATAAGTTTTGTTTGTTTTTTATCTGGTTTTTGTTTTTCCAACACTTAGTTGTGTATGTGGTGCTGTGGTTCAAACCTAGGTCCTCACATATGCCAGGCGAGTTCTCTACTTCTCTACTCCCTCAATATTCTTTTTTTTTTTTTTTAAAGAGCGAGGGGGACAGTGAGTGAGAAAGAATCAATTTTATTTAGTTTTTCGTGTGGCTTTCATAGCTCCAACACATTGTTGTGTACATGGTGCTGGGGTTCAAACCTGCATCCTTGAGCATGCCAGGCAAGTGCTGCAAACTCTGAGCCACCACTCCAGCCCCCAATATTCTCTTAAAGTTTTAAAATTTGTTATCTTTATAACTAAGCCTCTCTTTTAATTTCAAATGCTATTTGTGGTTTTTATTTTTCCTTGATTATATTTGCCATAGATAAATCTCTCTTCAAGTAACAAGCCTTTGTTTTTATCAACCAACCAAACTAATTATTTTCTTTTCTACTTTATATCTATTTCTATTCCCACATCTGATTTTATCTTTATTTACATATTATTAGGAGATTCTTTTGTTCTTATTCAGCTTTTAGAATGCGAGCTTCACTTATTTTCAATTCTTTCTTGCTTTCCATGAAATTTCAAATACCTTTATATTCTGATATGAAGTGTTTTCAGTACCATTGCTTTATGAATAGTCTGTAATATCAATTATGAATTTCTTTTGAATCCACAATTTAGGAGGTACTTTCATATTTCAGGGGATAAATTTCAATTTGACCATTTTCTGCTGTTGATGTTTAATTTTATTGCATTGTAGCTGCAGAATATGGTTTGCATAATTCCTACTATTAAAAATCTTTTGAGAGAACCATAGGGGAGGTTTCCTGCCTGGAGCAGCCCTGCCTACCTGTCACCTTGCGCTCTGGTTGGGGCCTGTGTCAGCCCTGCCAGAAGGCTCTCAGTACACCATTGGTAGGACCCCCATCCAGGGCAACCCTGCTTAGGACCAACCAGGGGAGGTGCCCTTCCTGGAGCAGACCCACTTATCTATGCCCCGTGTTCCAACTGGGGCCTGTTTGAGTCCCTCTGGAAGGTAGGTGTACAATTTGGTAGGTTCAGATTTGCAACCTTTAGCCTGGAACCAAAAGGTAGAGCAACACAAGGACCCAGGCAGAAACAGCATCTGGAAGAAGGTGAGCCTCAAAGAGTTGGTGGCTGATCTGACCCTTTGATTTGCAAAGAAAAACCACTGAAGAATGTCTACTTTCCCTTCAGGAAACTCAATTCAGAGATACACAAGAAGCTCTTCAAAATGAGGAATCAAACAAGGAGAGGTTCACCTCAAACCCAAAACTCCCCCATAAAGGATGCCACGGATAGGAGTTGAGATTAAAACCTTGAAAATAGTATCAATGATCTGATTACTAAAAGAAACAATGAGCTAAAACAAGATATAATGAAGGGACTAAGTGAGAAAACTCAAGAGATGAAAAACTGTTATCAAAGGTATAGACTACTCAAAAAAGAAGTAACAGAACTAAAATCTGCAGTTAATGACATGAGAGGAGTCATGGAAGAATTTAATAATAGACTAACTTCTATAGAAAACAGAATCTCAGCTCTTGAAGAAAGAACTTCTAACAATGAGGACAGGTTGAGCAAGCTAGAGTGCACTGATGACAAAACAGAAAAACAACTCACAGAATACGAACAGAATTTTAAAAATGTCTGAGATAAAATGAGAAGAAACAATGTAAGAGTAATTGGGATACAGGAAGAAATTGAAACACAAACAAATGGGGATATGGAACAGTCTCAAGGAAACTGCTAAAGAAAAATTTGCCCATATAAAAATAGAGTCAGATATGCTCATCCAGGAAGCTTAAAGGACACCCAATAGGTCTAATTGAATGAGAAGCTCACCAAGGCACATCATGTTCAAAATGTACAACAGGGAAATCAAGGAAAGAATATTGAAAGCAGCAAGGGAGAAATGCTAAATCACATTCAGAGGCAAACCAATCAGAGTCACATCTGACTTTTCAGTTCAGACTCTGAAAGTGAGAAGATCATGGACGGAGATCTTTCAAAGCCTGAATGAACACAACATGCAGCCAAGAATACTACACCCAGCAAAACTCAGCTTCAAATGTGAGGGGGAAATAAGAACTTTTCATGATAAGAACAAATTTTTAGCACTCATGAATAGAAAGCCAGCTCTACAATGAATTCTCAAAGATAAACTCCAGATAGAAGAACAACATAATCTTCCTCAAAACACACAAACAGGAAATTCAATAAAGGTGCATACTATCAATAGACAACTAAGACAGCACAGAATTTACTAATAAAACACAATGAATATGAACCACAACCACATAACAATTTGAACACTGAATGTGAATGGTCTCAATGCACCAATCCAAAGACAGACTAGCAGATTAGATAAAAAAACAAAACAAAACAAAAAACAAAATCCAACAATATGCTGCTTACAGGAAATCCCTCTTACAGCCATTGACACCCACAGATTAAGGGTAAAAAGATAGAAAAAAAATCTACCAGGCATATGGCCCAAGACAATAAGCTGGAGTTGCAATTCTTATATCCAATGAAGTGGATTTCAAACATAAATTAATCAAAAGAGATAAAGAAGGGCACTGCATCCTAGTAAAAGGAACAATACAACAGGAAGAAATCACCATAGTAAACATATACTCTCCAAACACCAATACTCCCAAGTATGTGGAAAAATTACTCCAAGACATAACACCACTTGTGGACCTCAAAACAATCGTACTGGGAGACTTTAACACTCCTCTGTTACCAATAGACAGATCATCAAAGCAAAAAAGGAACAACAAAGAGATCTCCAGTCTAAACAACATTATAAATTAAACAGACTTAACAGACATTTACAGAATATTCCACCCCAAATTGGCAGAGTATACCTTCTTCTCAGCAGCACACAGATCCTTCTCCAAAATAGATCATATTCTAGTTCACAAAGGAAATCTCAGCAAATATAAAAAAGTAGATATTATTCCATGTATCCTATCAGACCATGATGCCATGACCCTAATAATTAATAGCATAACCATGCACAAAATATATATATATGTCGAGATTGAATAACACCCTATTAAATGAAGAATGGATCCAGGAAGACATGAGAACAATAATTAAGGAATTCTTGGAAGAGAATTAAAATGAAGACACAACATATCGAAACCTCTGGGACAGCATGAAAGCATTCTTCAGGGGAAAATTTATTGCACTGAGTGTCCCCATTAAGAATCAGGAGTGATTCTCTAACAAATATGCTTATACTCCAACTGAAATCTCTACAAAAGGAAGAACAGTCTAATCCCAAAGCCAGCAGAAGACAGGAAATAATTAAGCTGAAAGCTGAAGTCAATGAAATTAAGAACAAAAAAACAATAAAAAGAATTGATAAAACAAAGAGCTTGTTCTTCAAAAAAAATAAATAAAATTGAAAGACCCTTAGCTAATCTAACTAAAATAAGGTTAGAATCAAAGCAAATCAACAAAATTACCAAAGAAAAGAGTGTGATCACCACTGACCCTCTAGAAATCAAACAGACTATCAGAACATATTTTGTAAAACTATACTCCTCTGAATCAGATAATCTGGATGACATGGACAAATTTCTAGGTACACGCAACATTCCCAAACTGATACAGGATGACATTGAATTCCTAAACAGCCCAATAACAGGCATTGAAATCCATACAGCAATTAAAAGTCTTCCAAAGAAGAAAAACCCAGGACCTGATGGATTCTCTGTGGAGTTTTACCACACCTTTGAAGAAGCACCTCACCTTATTAAGCTGTTCCAAAAAATTGAAAAAGAGGGAAATCTCCTAAACACTTTTATGAAGCAATTATAACTCTGATACCAAAACCCAACAAAGACACATCAAAAAAAAAGAAAACTACAGACCAATATCCCTCATGAATATTGATGCAAAAATCCTTAATAAGATTCTTGCAAACCGCATTCGAAAACACATCCAGAAAATAATTCATCATGATCAGTTGGGCTTCTTTCCATGTACTCAACATACGCAAATCAATAAATGTGATTCATCATTTAAAGAGAATTAAGGACAAAGACCATATGATCATCTCAATAGATGCAGAAAAGGCTTTCAATAAAATCCAGCACCCATTTATGCTCAAAACTCTAGAGAAAATAGGGATCAAAGGAACTTATCTTAACTTTAAGAAGGCCATATATGCCAAACCCTTAGCTAGTGTAATACTAAATGGAGAAAGGTTGAAAACATTTCCACTAAACTTGGGAATAAGACAAGGCTTCCCACTCTCACCACTTTCATTCTATATAGTTCTAGAGACCTTGGCTGGAGCAATCAGGCAAGACGAAGAAATCAAAGGGATAAGAATAGGAAGGGAGAAAGTCACACTATCCCTTTTTGGTGATGATATGATCCTATATCTGGAAGATCCAAAGAACTCCACCAGAAAACTGCTAGAGCTAATAAACAGATTTGGCAAAATAGCAGGCTACAAGATCAATACCCATAAATCAATAGCTTTCCTATATGCCAACAATATTATGGCAGAAGAAGAAATTAGGAAATCGGTCCCATTCACAGTATCCTCTAAAAGAATAAAATACTTGGAAATTAATCTAACAAGAGAAGTAACAGACCTCTACAAGGAAAATTATCGATCACTGTAAACAGAAATTGCAGAAGACTAGGAAGATGGAAAGATGTTCCATCTTCTGCTCTTGGTAAGGCAGAATTAATATAATTAAAATGGCCATTCTTCCAAAAGCACTGTACATATTCAATGCAATCCCTATCAAGATTCCAATGTCATTCTTTGTAGGTATAGAAAAAGCAATTCTCAAATTCATATGGCACAACAAGAAACCCAGAATAGCCAAAACATCACTAAGCAAGAAAGACAGAACAGGTAGTTTTGCAATGCCACATCTAAAATTATACTATAAAGCTGTAGTATTAAAAACAGCATGGTATTGGTATCAAGATAGGAATGGAATAGAATAGAAGACTCTGAGACAAACCCACAAATCTTTAAACATCTGATCTTTGACAAAGGGGGGTCAAAATATAGCATGAAGGAGAGACAGCCTATTCAACAAATGCTATTGGAAAAACTGGACAACGACTTGCACAAAATTGAAATTAGATCCTTATCTCTCACCTTGCACAAAAATCAAGTCTAAATTGATCAAGGAATTAGGAATTAAACCAACTACCATACAAGTGCTAGAAGAAAACTTAGGACCAACACTCCAGGATATGGGAGTTGGCAGCAACTTCCTCAACAAGAATCCTAAAGTGAAAGAATTACAGTCTAAAATCAATGAGTGGAATACCATTAAACTAAAAAGTTTCTGTACAGCCAAGGAAATAGTCAAAACAGTCAAGAGACCACCTACAGATTGGGAGAGCATCAT
This sequence comes from Aplodontia rufa, assembly GCA_004027875.1. Taxonomy (NCBI): domain Eukaryota; kingdom Metazoa; phylum Chordata; class Mammalia; order Rodentia; family Aplodontiidae; genus Aplodontia; species Aplodontia rufa. The sequence continues at coordinate 114,943 of PVKS010001143.1, forward strand.
GGCCTGTGATCCCTCTGACAGGGGCCTAACATCGAAAATTTACAAAGATCTCAAAAAACTCAGAAACAAAAACACAAACATTCCAATCAATAACTGGGCCAGAGAGCTAAACAGAAACTTCTCAACAGAGGACATTGAGCAAGCCAATGAATACATGAGAAAGTGTTCTAAATCACTGGCAATCAGAGCAATGCAAATCAAAACTACCTTAAGATCTCACCTCACTCCAGTCAGACTGGCAAAGATGAAGAAGACGAATAATAACAAATGCTGGAGGGGTTGTGGGGAGATAGGAACACTAGCACACTGTTGGTGGAATTGCAGACTGGCCCAGCCGCTCTGGAATGCAGTGTGGAGACTAAAATATTAGGGTTGGATTCACCATATGATCCAGCTAACCCGCTTCTGGGTATTCTCCCAGAGGAGTTAGAATCAGCACATTACAGTGACACAGCAAAATCCATGTTCATAGCAACTCAATTTACAATAGCTAAATTATGGAATCAGCCCAGATGCCCCTTACTGGATGAAATGGATCCAAAAGCTCTGATATATATATATATATATATATATATATATATATATATATATATATATATATATATCAGAATATAAATATATATACACACACACAATGGAGTTCTACTCTGCTATTAAAAAAAATGATATTGCATCTATTGAAGGTAAATGGATGACAGTGGAAGAAATCGTGCTGAGCGAAGTTAGCCAAACCCAGAAAGTCAAGGACCAATTGGTTTCCCTCAATTTGTGGAGGCTGGACCTAAACCCAGGCTTTGAGTAAGGTAGACAAACTCATGTACTAGACCAATAGAACAAAAATGCCAAATGTTAATATTTATGAGATACAATTTCAATATACTTCGTAAGATATTTGAACAAGCTATGCTGCATACCTGTACAAAAACGTAAATGTTTAATCCTATTGTCAAAGATTTTGAAGAATAACAAAGGATGATAGATAGGAAGGGAGGAGAAGGGGAAATGTTGAAACTGAGATAAAGCAAGGTATATTCCAAACAGTTATAAATGTCACTGTATATACTATAGCCATATATACGTAAATGTTCTTCATAGGAATATGAATTATGTCATTGCATTTGGGTTTTTTAGGAACAATATAGGACCCAGAAGAAAGGCAAGGGATCAGGGGACTGGAGGAGGGGAGAGGAAGAGAGGGGTGAGGGGTGTGGGGGGGATATTGAACAAATTGTATTGCTGATTTGTGTGCATCTAAGAATATGTGACAACTAATCCCATCATTATGTAAAACGATATGCATATATATATATATATATATATATATATATATATACACACACACACACACACACACACATATATATATACGAAAGAAAACTCTTTTGAGGGGTTAGAGTGGTGGCTCAGCAGTAATGGTGCTTGCCCGGCATCTGCAAGTACACAAATACAAACCCCAGCACCATGTACACAACAAAGTCTCAGAGCAATGAAAGCCACGTGAAAAATGAAATAAAATTGATTCTCTCTTTTTTTTATTCTCTCTCACTGTCCCCCTCTCTGTCTTTTAAAAAAAAATCTTTTAAGAATTTTTTTGGTCTAATATATTGTCAGTTTTACAAGTGTTGTTGAGGTATTTGAAAAAAATGTTAATTCTGCTTGTTTTGTTACAGTTTTCCATGTATTTATTAAATCAGCCATGTTAATTCTGAAATTCAAATCCTCGTTTTGGGATGTGATTTCTCTCTTGATCTATGAGAAAGGAGTATTAAAATTTTCCATTATGATATTAAATCTGTTAATTGCTTTTTGAATTGCAAACATCTTGTTTTGAAGAAAATGTAGTTTGATAGTTAAGTGCTAAATGTGCTGTTAGTATCTTCTTGATGGATTTTACTGTCTTTGTCTTATTGAATGTTTCTTGCTTTGACTCACTATACTGTTGCTATTCCAGCTTTCTATTATTTGTCTTTGCCTACTATATCTTTATCCTTCCTTTTATATTTGATCTTTCTGAATCATTTTGTTCTAGACGTATCTCTTGGAAACAGATATACCTGGATTTTGCTTATAGAAAAAAACCTAATCTGAAATTCTCTGTCTTTAAATTGGGAAATTTATCTGTTGCCATGTACTAGGAAAATGGAAACATGTGGTTTCATTCTGACATCCCTGTTTGGTTTCTTATTTTTATGTAAATGAGTTTTTACCCTCTCCTGGAGTGATTGAGTTTTCTTTGTTATTTTTCTGTTTACTGGTTTGAGGGATATACATACCACTATTATCTATCTAGGGTTTACTCTTATTTGTTAATAATACATTTAAATGTGCTTCCTTTTATCAGTTTCTAACAGTAGTCCACATTTCTCCCCTTCTCAAATTAGACATAACGCTGAAACTTTTCTTCTTCCTTCTTTTCTCCTTTATGACCTCTCTATGTTGACATAGGAAGAAATTTTATTTTAATTTGGGGTTAACTTTCTTTACATGTTGCTTCTATTTCAGAGGGAATTATTCCTTACTAATTGGACTAAGCGTACAATGCCATTAGGAGTAATTATTTTAATTTAACTCTAAGTTTTGTGTATTTTTAGCTTACTGTTTCTTGATTCTCATGTTTTCCTCTTCCTTGGATTGATTTCTAATTTTTCTGGCATACATTCTTGAACAAGTTTTTAGAAAGGCTTTGTGGGTGGCACATTATCTGAGTCCTTGAATGCCTTGCATAAACCAAATGGCTTTACTGAGTTATTGGGAACAGAAAAGGAGAACCCAGATCTTTTTCTTTCTATACTTTGAAACTATTTCCCTACTACATTTTAGGATTCCAATTTTGATTATTGCTTGAGTAAAGAATGAAACAGGCCCACAGCTGTTTCCTCAGCGGTCAAGCTGCCTTACCTCAGGTACAATATCATGCAAGAGGAATTCAGAGAAGGTAACACTGGTCCAGGGTAGAAAGGAGAGAGTGAGTGAATTTGCTGAGGGTAGTCTTCTGTGCGAAGGAAATCTGCAAGCTGAATAGTGAGAGAATTTATCATCTTAACTACTGTGTATTCTGGTTCTTACATTAAAATGTTACAGTTAAATTGATACATTTTGACTAGATTAGAATTATATAGAATTTATACTAATTACATTGTCCTCCAATGTCAATAAATTTAATTCTTGTTCTTTTATCTGAGTGTATACTCTTCCTCTAATCAGGTTTTCTAGGACAAAAAGGTGGGCACATTAAGGCCCCATACTGTTTTATTTTTATTTTTATTTTTGTTACCAGGGATTGAACCCAGTGGTGCTTAACTGCTCAGCTACATCCCCGACCCTTTTTATTTTTTATTTGGAGACAGGCTCTCGCTTCTTGTTTTTGAATGTAAAGTTTTACTGGAATAACTGTTCCCATTCATGTGTGCATTTGACCTTGGCAGAGTTTTGTAGTTTCAACAGGATTCTCCATGGCTCATGAAGTCTAGAACATTCATTATCGGGGAAATGTATGTCGACTGCTGTTCTAGAACATTCCTCAGCGTGTGGATGCCCAGTACTCCTGGCAGTGTTCTGCCCAGCACCCAGCTGTGGCTTCCCTAGGGTATCTGTTGGATCCGTGGATCCAAAGCCAGCTCAACTGTGTTTTATTCTGAAAGAAACTGAGGCCGTTTCCCAACTGTGGGCAGCCATCAGTTGTAATAACTTGTCCTTTGAACAATTTCTTTCTTTCCATTTTGAGTCTTTCCTGTGTCCTAGGAGTGGTGCAATCCACGCTGTGGCTGCGAGGGGGGCTGGCCTGTGTTTTGCTGTGCTGTTGTGTGGGCTGGGGCTGTTGATAGCTTTTGGCCTAGGTGCTGCACAGAGCTCCAAGGTTTGGCTGGGCAAACGCTGCCTGGCAAAACGGAAACATTTTGCGAAATTTTACAAATGTCACGCACACCCTCACATATACACATTTTAAATTGCAAAATTCTTCCTCTTTGGCTCACAATTGCCCCCGTGTTTTGTTCTTCATAATAAATCGTGAACTGCCTTCAATTCCACAGGAGTACTTTTGTGGATCTCATTGGCTTTGCTTCCTCGAATCTTGCAGTTCAGAAGTCTTTGGGTTCCAGGGACTTTTGTCTTTCTGTTTTCCCTTTTTCAAAAAGTTAATGTGATCTTTAATTCCAAAGAGAAAGCAGCTGTATTTCAAGCCCAACTGTTCCCTCAGACAAAGATCCCTGATTTGATTCCCACTGAAAACTATTTTTCAAAATGGGACCCAGAGAAATAGACCTCCCAGCTTTCTTTCTGGAACCCAAAGTATGATACAAAGAGTAGAACGCAGAGAAAAACTGGACAAATTAAATTCTTTTTGTACATGAGATAAAGAATCTGGGAAATGATAACAAGAGTGTTTAATTTCAATAGAAAATTTTCTGAATACATATTTTTTTCTAAATATATTTTAGATCTCTCCCTTCATTTGCAGCTGAGTACTTTACAAATAAATCATTTACTTGAGAATTGAGAATTAAGAGACAGATATTATTACCATTGGTCCACCAAGAGGCAAGTTTTTATATATGGCATATGGTCATTCAAGATGTCAGTGGGAGTTGGGGGCTGGAGCTTTGGTGGCTCAGCGGTTACAGACACGGGTTCAAACCCCAGCACCACGTATATAACATGTAGGAGCAATGAAAGCCTCGCGATAAACTAAATAAAATTGATTCTCTTTTTCTCTTCCTTTCCCTCTCTAAGGAAAAAAAAAAACTAAATGAAGTTGATTCTCTCTTCTTCTCTCTCTAAAAAGAAAAAAAAAAGATGTCAGTGGGGGTTAGTCAGGCTTTAATTTAGTGGTTCAGGTATCTGTTTTGAGTATTCTATCAATTTTAAGATATGTCCCTGGCCTCAGAAAATTTCCCCAATTTGATTACCCAAATGTGCACTTCTTTCTGGGCTTGAGACTCCACTTTGAGTCCCCTGGCACTTCATTTACTCAGGTGTTCCTTCTAACGGTGACCCCAGCTTCCTCTCTTTGGCTTGACCCGGGTCCTTGCACCTTCGAGCTGCCATCCCGGCAGCCTTGGTTAGACAAGCGTGGCTGCCCCTTGCACTGAGCAGTGACCTTCCTGGTTCAGTCCTTTCTGGTTGCAGTACTCTGGATCCAGGGCGTGCAAGAGCTACCACGTCAAATGGGCTGCTTTCTCTATCTGAAACACCCCACACTGCGTGGAGAGCAGGCAGTGCAGTTCAGAAACTCCAAAGAGAAAATGAGGGGTCTTTGTTTTGTCAGTAACAAAGCTGACTCTCCTTAGAAGTCCCCCAGGGTTGGGGGGAAATGTTCAGTTCAATGATTTAGATAGTTTTGTAGGCATTGCTTTGTATTCTGGGAGGATGGCTTGGGATGGTTCCTAGAAATGCTAGCATTAAAACTGTGTGGGTCATTAAAACCAGTAGCTCAGCGGTTACAGCGCTTGCCTGGCATGGGCGAGAAACCAGGTTCAAACCCCAGCACCATGTATACAACTATGTATCAGAAAAATAAGACCCGGATGAAAAAATAAAGTGGATTCTCTTTTCTCTCTTTCTCTCTCTCTCTCTCTCTCTATTAAAACAAAACAAAATAAAAACTAAACCAAAATCTGTGCTCCAGAATTGGACTCGGTTAAGACCTATGGCTTTGCTCCTAAGGAGCTCTGTGCTTTGGACAAGGTACATAGCTGGCCTGTCCTTCAGTTTCTTCATGTGTAAACTGGAAAAAGATATCTACCTCTGCACTCTCCAGTTTGATCTATTAGTTTTACATGGCTACTTAACTTTCTATTTCTGCCCTGCCCTCAACTCTTCTCCAAAGGCGCAATGGAGCCTTTGGGGCAAGTGCAGGATTCACTCAGACTCCTGGTGGGAGGAGTCATCAGAGTCCTCCAGCTCCTCTGGTCTTCGGGGTGATATCTCTTTGCTCCTCTGTTGGCTCTGTGGTAGAAAGGATGAGCAGTTGATCTGACCTTTGGTTTAGCAGGTCTCAGGCTGGCAGGACTCGAGACCTTCCTGACTAGTTGGCCGCTTCTGTGCTGGAGTAACAGACGCAGAGGGTCCGCCAAGCCATCCCTTGGTTTCTGGTTGGCCAGTCATGCCACTCCCCTCCACTGCAAGGACTCTTGCTGTCTCATCATGGTTGGCCTCTGGGAATTCTTCACTTTTCTGCCAAACTTTCAACTTCTTCCGGGAGTTTCAGGAGCTTCTGGGCTCCTTCTGTGCTGGGTCAAAAGGGTGATTTTGAGATGGTCACAAGACAGGTAGGTATAAAACAAGAAGCAGGGCAAAAGCTGCCTGCCCTCAGTGTTCCCTGCAATTTACCTAAGATTTTATTTCTTTGTCCTGGTAATTTCAGATGGAAATTCCTCCTATTTTTCCCTGGCAATAATCTGGGTCCAATTGGATTCTCTTAGAGGATCAGATCATGCACGGCAGTTCTCAGGAGAAAGGAGGTTTCTCAATCAGACATTCTCTAAGGCTGAATCATTGCTGAAAGCCCCAAAGATACTCTGTATCATCATTACCACTAAGGTCTGGAGATTCCTTCATAGTGACTCCCCTGCCCGTCGCTTAGTCACAGTGTGAGGTTGGAGTCCACTTTGGGCATGTGTATGCAGACACATCGAATGACCTTATGCCCATGGATTTCATCCTCAGCTGGTAACTGGAATTCTGAACTAATGTGGTAAAAATGCCAGTGAAGGGGAACAAAAGATTAATCCTTCCAATGCTGTAAAAGAAGAGTACTATTTTTGGTCATTGACTAGATGGATGTAGCCAAGAAGGAAGAGAAAGTTTAAAACTGACTCCATAGTGTTGAATTTGTTGATTGTGAATTCAGAAGTTGGTGAGCTCTTCCCAGCTAGAAATATTCTTAAACTGTGGAGCCCAGATATTAGTTATGTAAAACTAGTGGAGTTGTAATTCATAGGTTCTGAAAAGGCAGAGGGTGACACATGACATTCTACGCAGTATACAAGTTCCAATTTTGGGGTAATAATTTGAACATTTCATCTATAACATTAGTAGTTGAATCTTTTTCAAGTGAAATCATCAGTAATTTAAATAAAAGATAAAAATTATTCTCGTTAGGATAATACAGCCTCCCTTTCCTCTGTGGCATGATGATGTAAGGTGTCTCATCACGGTTACAGAGATGCCTTTTGTTTCTCAAATGAAAATTTGCACAGTATTTCAGAGTTTGGACACTGCCACGGAACAGTAGCATGTCCCCAGGTGCACTGGGAACAGCATGTCATGATAAAAAGCATTCGGTGAATAATTTTCAGAGTGTTGTTTATAATTACTGTGATAATAGTAATTATAGATCCACAAACGAAAAAGCTTAACTATCCGATTTAAGAATAAGAGGTTAAACCTCATAGGAAAGTGATCATTTTTAGTGGTTGTGGAGAAAAATGTTAAAATGACTAAAGGAACATATGGGGAACTACCAGCAGACCAATTCATGTGTTGCAGCTATTTAACCGAATTACAAATGCAAAATGCATTCTTGTCCCACTTTCATTTCATTTAAGCCCAAATGGCTATGTGAAATGGTGTCATACACCTGGTGAAAAGCTTTGCTTTTTAAAAATCTTATCTCTTCACCAAAGTGCCTGGTGTTGAACCAACAACGGCATTCTTTATGTATTTTTTTAAATGAGTTTAACCACTTTTCAATATACACTCATTTTGCCATGGAACAAAATAAGCATCAAAAAGTAAATATACACATATATAACTTAACTCCTTGTCTCCCTTCCCGTCTCACTGATGGCCATGATGATATTCATCATCCCTAGAAAAGAAAATGAGGAGGACTCGCCCAGCCTTTGAAGCCAGGAAGAGCAAGAAGTAAAAAAGAGATTTTTGTTATTGCTGGAGGTGGAAGACTATGTTGTAAAACAGTGAGAAGCACCCTTCCAAACTGCTAAGAGGATGTAACCAAGAAGCGAGGATTAAAATCCACAAATTAAAGGCTCTGAGTTACACTTGAGAGAGCGGCAAAGATAAAAGCACAAAAGACTTTCAGTTGAAGGAGAAAAATATCAAACTCTCTTATATAAGAACCTTGAAAGTACTTTGACGTATTTGGGAACATCAGCTATATTTAGTTATAACAAATTATATAAACTGGACATTGCAAATATTTGGTTGTTGATACACATCTGGGACCCATTTGTATTTTGTTTGGTCTATTCATTATTTTTTTTTAAAAAATTCATTTTGGCTAACAACATTTAAAAATTAGTGTTGTTTGCATAAAAATCCAGATTTTTCGTTTTCTTGAAAAAGGAATCTGGCAGCCTGTATCTCTGCAAGGTGTCAGCCATGGCCTCCTTCACAGCCTCCAGGCCCTACCTGGTAGACTCACAGTGAGTAGGCTGGGCTGAGCCCCACTGAAATGCCTGAGCCAGCTCTCAGAGTCAAGCTCAAGTTAACTAAAGCGTTAAGATTTGCATACACAGAGCTTGGTGAACCTGTTCTTAATTTTCTGTAAATAGATTTTTGTCATTGTGAGTTACCTTCAGCGAGTCATCTTTTAAGTTTTTTTTGGATAGAATTAAACAATCCCATAATGTCATTTGTTGGCTCTCGTCGCAGTTTACTCCTGGACCCAGCCCCCAGGTGGCCTTTTAAGCGAAGGCACTTAATTACTTCCTGCGACCTAAGGGAATGTGAAATTACAAATACAGCTAGATTACTAAAGCACATGCTTGCTTCATAATTTGTACGTTCTACTCATTTCCATCATGCAATCGCTTAGAACAGGGAAGCTCAGAGAGCAAGGGGACGCTTACGATAATGTCATGAGTCAACTTTTAAATAAGATTTATCCAACTGTCCTTAGCATAGAAGTTTTGTGAAGCAGTGAGATACTTATGGTGCCAATTTACTAATAAGGCTCCTTATTCATCCAAAGAGTTATATATTTCCAGAATGTAAGAGTCTCTACAGTGGATGTATATTACTGTGGAATTGTCTACTATATATGTGATCCATGTCTAGAGCTGATAAGATATCTAACTAAGAGATGACCAATTTGCATCATTAATTGACTGATTCCCAATCAGAGAGTTTCTTCATGTCCTTTAACATTTTAAGGACCGTTCTTTCAAGTAATGCTTACAACTCTTTGGCTATAGGAAGTGTAGGAAATTAAAATTGGAAACTTCCAGGTTTTTGTTTTTTTTTAAGTGATTTTTTTTTAAATAACTAGTTTTTTTTTAATTGGCCATCTTTTAAGACAAGATTTTTCAAGACAAATTTTTATTTATCTGTTTATTTTTAAAGAGAGAGAAAGAGAATCAACCTTATTTAGTTTTTCATGTGGCGTTTGTTGCTCCAACACTTCGTTGTGTGTGTGGTGCTGGGTTCAGACCCGTGGACCCACTGAGCCACAGCTCTCGCACCTTGATTGATTTTTTAATGTAGGGGATTTCAAAAGCTTAGAAAGAGAGAGAAGGAGAAGGAGGAGAAGGAGAAAGAGAAGAAACAAAAACCAAAAAATAACCAAAGTCAGATATATTATATTTTTGTGAACTTTTCCCTCATGAGTAATTCAGAAAATTTGAAACAAACTTTTCAAAATAAATTTTTTCTTTGGCTTTGGACTAAAGCTTAATAATTTTCAGTTTAAAAGAAGCTGTTGGAGGACACTTTTTTTTTTTTTTTACAATAGGAGAAAGGAAAGAAATCAGAGCCCCAATAGGGTAGTAGTAGTAGTAGCTTAATGGGGTGCAGGGGATATGGTGCTGTAATTACTAGATGATGTACCCCCATCATCCAGGTCATTTAACTGCCAGATTTTTTACTTTCTCTTCCTAGAAAAACAGAGATGTGTATTCTTCAGTGAAAAGCCTGCATATCATCCATCTCAGATTTGTCTATGGGGAAGACAGAGATGAGGGTGAATGTGCTAGACTGTATGTTTTAAATCGTGAGATCAAAGTCCAGATGGAGAGCTCCAGGCAAGGGGTCCATAGGAGGTGGGGAGGAGAAGGGTGAGCCCCTGGGCAGCCATGGCCATTGACTCTTCCCTGCAGACTGCAATTGCAAAAGCGAGCATAACTCCTGAGCCTTCATAGATGGATGAGAATCTCGGGGGAAGGAACAAAAGGAGGGAGTATTTTGGATGCTCTGTGAGGAAAGGGAAAAAAAGATTGGAAAATGTTGCAAGCATTCTGTTCATGTTGTATCACTTAGTGCCGTCTTGTCTCCCCAGCCCACTAGTCTGGAACAAAAGTCAGTCTCAAACATAACAACAGACACTGGGGAGCTCTCCAACAAAGGATCACCTCCCAAAGAACAGGATGGTGCTGGTGACTGAATGCCAGCCCCAGGAAACAAATGCTACGGAGGCTGGCCAGGCCCGTGGTGGCTCCTTGCCGCCTCTGAAAGGCCCGGGACTGTGCGGAGAGATAAGATGACCCCAGGCTGAGCCGTAGGTGATGTTGGGAGGTCCCAGACACATCTCCTGCCACTTGGGGCTGGCCACAGGCATGGAAACACCCCCAGTTTTTGGTGCAGAAAAAGACAGAGGAGGATTGTGACTCAGATAGCAGGCGGAGCTGGGTCCCTACTTTTCACTGGAGGTAGCGCAAACACAGAAGGCCCACGGAGAAGAAAGAGAAGCAATTCGTTATTTCTTCAATTTAACAGCATTTTCTCAAAACTAAGCCCAAGTAAGGGACATGTGGAGAGGTGGCTTGATCTCCAGCAACCACATATAACATGAGGTGCGTGGCATTGCCCACATCCCGTCCGGTGGCTTCCTCACCAAGTCATATTCAGTCTAAGGTAATAAATCTTATTTGAAAGTTGACTGGTGACATGGCCTCTAATTGTCAGTTTACTGTGACTCTACTGCCTTGAGCACCTGCCCATCCCCGGTACTTTGCCAGACATTGGTAGGAGTTGGCTATCACCTGGTCCTTGACCTTGAGAAGTCCACTGCCTAATTTGGGGAACGAATGATTTTGATATAGAATATTAAGTGGACGGATAATGGGTCACCTGAGGATCCCTGGACTCAGAGGATGACTCATGGAATATGTAGGTGGTGAGAAGAGGGCCGTAGACTGAGCTGTTGCTAAAAAAGTTTTCCGAACTCTGCATTTCTTCAACGTCCAGACATTAATATGTTTTAGCCTCCTTTCTCGTATGTCCCTGTTTTGACTCAATGTAAAATCTTGGAGTCAGCACTGACAATGTGAGTAACCTCTGTCCTGGATTCGCTGGAGATGTCCCACTGCCATCAGCTGGAAGCCACTGTCCTAATCCCTAGGGCTCTTTCTTTCCTCACCAACTGGAGCGTCATTTAGCCCAGAGCCCTGGTTCTTCCAGCAAATATCTCTGGAACCTGCCACCTGCCGATCAGCCTCAGGAATCTCTGCCACCCTCCATTCTCAACATTGCTACCTGGGCCAGCCTCCTGACTCCCTTTCATTCCTCCTACACCACCAAGGAGGCGACCTTTCCAGACCAGGGATTTCCCTGTGTTAGCTCCACTGCTCAAGATGTACCTGTGGTTTCTTACTGCAGACAGAATAAAGCCCTAACTCTTTGGTATTGGCTAAAATGTCCTTTGCAGAATATGTATATAGCACCAAATAAAATGTAAATAAGCACGTGAAAAGATGCTTGATATTATTAGCCATTGTGAAATGCAAATTTAAAAGTCTGGAAAATACCACTCACAGCTATTAGAATGGCTAACATTAAAAAGATTCACTATATAAAGTGTTGAGGATGAGGCGGAGGAAATGGAGCCCTTGAATGTTGCTGGAGTGTGTAAAATGCCACAGTCACTTTGCAAAACAGTTTGTCAGTTTCTTATAAAGTTAAACACGTATTTACCATATGGCCTAACCATTCTACTGGGTATTCCTCAAACGAAATGGAAGTATTTAATCCAGAAAAAGACACACAAATATTTACAGTAGCTTTATTCATAACAATAATAGACCGGACACAATCTAAGTATTCACTAATAGTGAATGGAGAAACAAATTGTGATATATTCACATGATGCAATTAGAAAGAATAAACTATGGTGCACAAACAATTGGGATACATAGAGTGAAAGAAGCTAGACAAAATTGTTTATCCACTTGCTATATGCGTCTGCCAGGGCCCCCGTAACAGAGAAGCACAGGTGGGCTGGCTTATTATTGTGTACTGTCTCACAGTGCTGGCGGCCTAAAGGGTGGGGTCAAGGTACAGAGCTGATTTCTTTTGAATCCTCTCCCGGTGACTTCACATGGTCTTCCCCCTGTACCCATCTGTGTCCAAATGTCCTTTTCTTAGGACACCAGTCAGATAGGATTGGGGCTTACCCCAACCTCGTTTTCACTTAATTACCTCTTTAAAGACCCTATTTCCAAACAGCCACTTTGTGAAGTACAGGGGATTAGGACTTGGATTATATGAATGTTGGAAGGATACATTTCATCCTACAACACTAAAATTTCATTCATAAAAAATTCTGGAAAGTGAAATCCAGTCTACAGTGACAGAAGACAGACCAGTGGGTACCTGGGATAGCAGGAGGAGTCAGTGGGTGATGGAGGTATGAAATTCTGGGGGTGATGGATATGCTCATTGTCATGTTTATGGTGATGGTTTTCTGGGTGTATCCATACACCAAACTCATTGAATCATGTACTTTAAATGTAAACATAAATATGTTTAGTCCATTGTGAGTCAGCTATATTATATAGCTGTTCTTTTAAAAATGTCTGTCCTGCCTGCACCTTCCCACTCTTCCCTAGTCCTCGATCTACCACTCCTTTTTAAGTACCACGCACCCTCACTACACCTGATTCTTTCGGTTATTTGAATGTTGCAAAACTTCTCGTACAAGCCTTTGCAAATGTTCCTGGTCCCCTCCCCTTCTTGCCTTTCCTCTTGGTGAACCCAACGTGGACATCCCTTTGCAGACAGCAGCATCTCCACACTGGGATGGTTGTCCATCCTTCCTGCTTCCCCAGCTTTGTTTCCCATTATGTTGTTTTTTTAAGTGAAGGAATTTTGTTTTGATATCTTTTTTGAAAAATAAACATTAAATTTTGGAATCATTTTAGATTTATAGAAAGATTACAAATTCCAATTGTAGTTGAGAGCATTCTAATATAACCTTTACCTAGTTTTCTTGTTAGGGTTGATATTAGCATTACTTTATCAAAACTAAGTCCCAATAGGCTGGAGAGGTGGCTTGGCGATAACAGCGCTTGTCCAGCATGCTCAAGTTCGAACCCCAGCACCACATACACCATGAACTTTCGGAGCAACTAAAGGCACATGAAAAACTAAATAAAAATTGTTTCTCTCTTTCTCTCTCTCTCTCTCTCTCTCTCTCACTGTCCCTCTCTCTTAAAAAAAAAAACTAAGTCCCAACACTGGCACATTACTATTAACTAAATACCAGACTTTGTTCAGATTTCAGTAATCTTTCCATTCATGTATTTTGTCTGTCTCAAGATTCAATGCAAGGTACCATGTTATATTTTGTCATTATGTTTCCTTGGTATTCTCTGTTCTGTGACAGTTTCTCAATCTTTCCTTTTTTTTTCCTTTTTGCTATATTTTTTAATCCCCAGAACTGTATTAATACTTGGTCTCTAGAAATTAAAAAAGAAAAAGCAAAGTCTTATGGTGCCTACTATGTGCCACTCAAATAGTTAATATCTTTACGTGCAACCATCTCATTTTAACCTTCACAATAATCCAGAGAAAGTTGCTATCATATTATCATCACAGGTTTAGCAGAAGAAGAAGTTTTTGCTCAAATAGTACAAACCATTAGCTAGCTTGGCTCTTAATCACTCTTCTGTAGGTAACAGGTAAATGGCATAATTCAGACATGCCTTTCTCTGTTGGCTGAATACAGAGGAAGGGTGAACATGGAGACCATGCGCAACACCAGAGCTTCTTAAGTAAGTGGGAAAGGTTAAATGATGGGATGCCATTTTGGGGAAGGTTGAGGCCTGGCTCTGGCTTGGCAGGAATTGAAACTCACTGACTCACCCATCCCATTCCTGCAGCAGCCAGAGCTGCCCTGGGGTGGCAAGGACACAGATCTATTAGAACAGACAATGAATGCACCAGTTCACAAGTGTGAAGTCCCACACACAGATATTTATGATAAAAAAAATGGCCTGCCTTGCTGAGCTGTTGTACAGAGATCATGGAAAGAGCCCAAGTGTGTGTGTAAAAATCAGCAGAAACACACTGAAAACTGAAAGCAAAATCATCATGTGCTTTAAACGATGAACCGGGCAAGGCAGCTCACCCACTTCTCTCTGGATGCCCTGTGGAGTCCTTTAAATAAAATGTACCGTCCTTCCCACAGTGGCACTTCAGTGTGTCCTCCATGCAAGGAGAGGGCTGGACATCTAGCTGGGTGAGTGGGAATGGAGACAGTGTTCCTCTCCCCTGGAAGGGCACTGGTACAGACCCCTGGTCCTTCTCCTGGGAGCAGGGGGTGAGGTGTGTTGTGAAGGTGAAGTTGAGTTTAGGGTTCACTACCTTTAATGTAGGAAGGAGTTGAGGGTGGAAGAAAGCCCTAATAGTTCATGGAAAGTGATTTTACTAAGTTCTGCCCCGGGCTGGTCTCATTAATGGATTTTCTTTGTAATAAAAATAAAAGCCTGCCTAGTATTTTCCAAGCCTGGAACTCAGTTTGAGCTGGGAGCATGAGTGATTAGACTGTTCCTTGGCATTCTGAGTTAAAGCCATGTGGGTGAAGTGGGAGAGATGATACGGAATAGGTTGGAGGCTGCTGAAAAACAGTTCTCTGCCCAGAGAAGGGGACTTTGACCACGAGGTTGCCTGCCCCATGGGACAGCTCGGAATTTCTCAGGACACCTAGCCACATAAGGAACAGAAGTTCCCTCCCTGCTTCCCCCATTGCCAGTCTTCTCTGGAGGATGTGGTTATGACAGTCTTCCTTGACCCCTGCCCAGTAGAAGACACTGGGACAAGAGGGTCGCATACAGAGTCTGCTCTTCCAGTCTCCAGAGTCATCTAGCAATCTGCCACATAAAATTGAAAGCTAATCTGCGTTAAATTTCTCCACTTTGATCTACTTTGCATAAGAGTCTACAGAGTCCCTTGAGCTTTCTACCTTAGACCTGGGGTTGGCAGACTTTCTGCAAAGTGTCAGAGGAGGTAACTTGAGGTTTGGCCTGCCATGTGGTATCTCCGGGAATTTCGTGATCTTCCTGTTGGGTCTTCACTGACAACATAAAAGCATGAAAAGAGGCATAGACAAGGCTTGAATGAGTGAATGAGTGAGCATGACTTTTTTTTTTTTTTAAGAAAAGAGAGAGGAACAGTGTGAGAGAGAACAAATCAATTTTAACTTAGTTTTTCACATGGTTTTCATTGCTCTGACACTTCATTGTGTACGTGGTGCCGGGATTCGAACCTGCGTCCTCACACATGCCAGGCCAACGCTGTAACTGCTGAGCCACCTCTCTAGCCCCATGACTGGTTTCCAATAAAACTTTATTTAAAACCCTAGCGATCTGAATGAGCTCCATACCTCCAAACCCAGGGTCTAGTTTGCAGATGCCTGTTCTAGACAACAAGCTCAAAGAGGCTGAGAATTACTACTTTGTTTTCCTTGCAGCAGGTCTCCTGTCTTTGTTATTGGTATTTTTATAGTTAGAATATTCTTATTAATAAGTTTTTTTTAAATTGTAGATATGTATCATATTAGTACAGAGACAGAACTTGGAAAAGATGTAGAATATGGATAAAAGTTACTTTCTATGAAATAAAACTCAATCCTGTAGCTCTTAACCTTATATGTCTGGTATTTATTTTTGTAAAAGCCCAGTGAAAAATTTCTTCCTCAGATACCTTCAAATATTATTTAGGATCTCACCCATGTATTGTAGTTTGCCGTATCAAGTTTCCCAGTACTCACCTAGCTAACCATAATATGCGTCCTTTCTACAGATAATGACATTTCTTTACAGAATCACTTCGGTATTCTCGGTTATTATTGGTTCTCTTTCTGGTATAGTCTTTGAAATCACAATTTTTTCAGATCATCAGGTGTGGCCCTAACCTTTCCAGAAAATTCCAACAAAGATTTATGGTGCCATGTCCGAAAGCCACAGTCCATCAGATAACCTGCGTTAACAGTAACAGAAAGAAAACCCTCTGTCAAACACATTTAAGAGCGCCTCCCTCTGGTGAGCTCTGTTAACAGACGGGGACTTATCTCCAATCCAGTCCTCTCAACTGACCACGGATGCACCCACTGGGTCTGCTAGGTGTTCCTGAAGAGTGGTATTAATTCTACCCCTCTGCGTCTCCCACCCTAAAACGTGTTTGAATAAAATAGCACAGTCAACTAATCCAATGTCCAGGATCCAAGATTAGAAATTATCTTTGATACTCACTCCCCATATTCTTCAAACTTATGAATATCTAAGTATTCATAAATCCTGCAGCCTGTGTAGTCAGATGGATTCCAACCCCACTACTCTTCCCATCTCCAGTGCCATTTTGCTGCTGAAGCCCTGTGGCCTCCAGCCTGGATTACTGTTCCACCTCCAACTCCGGGCTCCCCAGCCCTGCTCCCTGCAGCCCATATCCTCAGGGTGGTTCACCGTGTCACTCCACTTGTGTAAAGCCTACCAACTTTCCTGGCTATCAGCAAGTCACCTCCATCCTCCCTCCAAGCCATACAGTAAAATCTGTCTACTTCTATACATCTAATAAGCCAGTGCATGGGCCACCACCTTCTTTGGTTGAAGACAAAGGAGGCATACCCCTTTCCTTAATCTAATCTAAACTTGAACTTCAGACAATCAAAACTTGGACCTGCCTAAGACCTTTGCAGTTTCTGGTCCTCTCCCACCTGGATATTTGGGTAACTGTCTCTTTCTTTCCCAACATGCAGCTCTCTGGATGAACATCTCC
The DNA here is from genome assembly GCA_004027875.1 of Aplodontia rufa. NCBI lineage: Eukaryota > Metazoa > Chordata > Mammalia > Rodentia > Aplodontiidae > Aplodontia > Aplodontia rufa. The sequence continues at coordinate 131,893 of PVKS010001143.1, forward strand.
CATTTAGAAACTGCATATACCATCCAAGCCAAGACCCTGCCTCTAACCCCAGAGACTCCTGATCTCTTTACCCTATTTTCCTTTCTTGTGAATTCCACCAGTTTGTGTTAGTGTTCGCTTCCTTGCTCACGTGCTTATCATCAGTCTCATCCCAAAACACAGAAGCTTCCCTTGGGCAGAACCCCTGTCTATCCTGTTCATCTTGGCATTTACAAAAGTCCTGGAATATGGAAGGCGCACAAAAAAATATTCATCGCCTGCCATTGGACTTGGCCTCCGGGTCTTCATCTGCCAGAGTTCCTGATGAGTGACCACGGCAATCAACTGCTTGATGGTGTTGACAGAACATTATGAGGGGCAGCGGGCATCTGATACTCTATGTAGTGATCAGGGGACAACATTGGGGAGCTGGCTAGAGCAAGGTCCCTGTCATGCCAAAACAGAACCCAAAACCAAGGGGTAATGGTAGCCACACCACGAAAACTAAAAGAAGCGACGTATCTGTCTGCATCTCTCCTTATAAGATGGCCATTTGAGCTCCATCCCCACACAGGAGTTCCCTGGGCTCCTGCACAATTGCTGGATGACTCCAGGAAGCTAAGACTCTTCAGCGGGCCGGTGCTCTAAAATCTATTCTTCTCATTCCTTGTCTATTTCTAAAGTAGCAGTGGGTCCTGAAGAGCATTAATTTCTATTGTGTGAATTAACAGAAGTTAGTAATTCTGGCAGGTTAGCTGGTAGCATTTAAAATCGTTACGTAAAGAGGACCATTTAGTCCAGAGGTCAGGGGACACTAGCTCAGGTGGCACACTGTGCCAGGCCCCCAGCTTAGTCTGCTGTTAATCATTTCCTGGCTTTCTTGCACTCATACTTTCTGTGGAAGATGGGAAACGAGTGAGGCACGGAAGCATGAACAACAGCCACACCGCCGTTGTTCTTCACAGGCCATATAACATTCCAGGATTCTACATATTTTGTGGGCAGAAAAAATTATCACCATGGTTGAGGTGAGTGTCCAGTTTAGGCATTGGGTTCTTTCACCTGTCTTCCAAAAACCTGGGCTCATATTGGCACAAGATTAAGATGTTCATTAAGTTTAATTATGATCCCACCTTCTTCTGAAAGTCACAGTTATGATAAAATGAAGTAATAGATGTGGAAACCAACTTATGCCACCCTCCTTATGACACTTTCTGTCTGTATCTCAGCACTAATTCATGGTAGGACATTTAGAAATACAGAAAATGCAAAAGAAAGAAGCAAAGTTAGACGTTGTCTTTCTGCCTAATAAAGTGTGCAGAGACACTCCGAGGTACTCGATATATATATATATAATACGGCTTTGTATCCCTTGGATAGTTGTCGTTTATCTAGGTGATCAATTGGTTTGTATTCTGATTTATTTTAAACTGTGTATATTTTTCCCCTATTAGAATGAATCTTTTTGAAAGAAGGATGAGTTTCCTATGACAACTTATAATGTATTGTATTTATTTTATACAAATGGAATAGCTGCTAATTACCATTGGATATCTAGTCCCTCCTTTCTTTCCAATAAAGGATATATTTGTATTGCAGTGAGCCCAATTAAAAATAAAAACAAAACTCACACATATCCCAGCCTCCTTATACATGAGGAGCCATTAAAAGGTAAGTAGAAGTCATTGGGTAGAACTCCTCCTTTTTGCTTCCTCTTTTTTTCTTTTCCTGCCTGACATTTGAATGTGCCAGCAGGAGCTCTTGCAGCTACTTTGGAACCATGAGATTTCCTAGAAAATGGGAGGGTCTTTGGCTCTGTCATCTTGAACTGTTGCTGCACTAACTTCAGCAATTGTTGACTCGGACTTTTAGCTACACGAGAAAAATAAGCATACTTTTATCAGTCCATTGGATTGCAATCTATAGTCAGGGGTGTTACACAATTCCAAACTCACATTACCATACCACTTTATTTCAAATTAGATTTTAGGGAACAACTAACTGCTCTTATTTATATTTTCAAAAGCAACTAACTCTATATCCTATTGTTGAAGTATTCTTTAAATAATTGTTGAATGAGCTCTAGGAAGATGGACTTTAACCCCATAAATAACATCATCTCTCTCCTGTGTCTTACCTGTCCAATATTCTTGAACCCAAGAGCTCACTTCTATTTTTTCCAAGTAGAGACACTTTATGGTTCAAAACTACAGAGGAAATTCATTGTGGAAAACATCCAGCTCAGCTGTTTATTCCAGGATAGCCTTTATTTTGTTTCTCATATTTTTATGTTCATTAAATGCCTACACCATAAAAATAACATGTTATAGTTGCTGAGCATGTTTAACTTATCAGGAACTCATTAACTCCTCTGTTCTCATTTTACTCACACTCTGGCAAGGTCTAAAAAAAAATAATTAGCCTTATTTCATATAGAAAGCCTGAGACACAAATAGTGGAAGTGAACTTATTTTCTAAAAATAAGACTGGGATGGGAGTGAAAATTTCTTGCTTTCCATGGCTAGCTCGTCTCTTTCTTAAAAGGTATCACAGTGCACCAGTTCTGGATGGTCATTCAGAGCACCCTGTTAAGAAGGATTCTGAAGCTTCGTTCAAGCTCCGTAGACAAGAGGGCAGTGATCCGTGTAGCAATTCCTGTTGGAGACCTGAGGAGTGCACAGAGAGCTCTCTGTGGCAACTCACATACATTTATTTGCTCCTCCACGTCTGTAACAAGATGGATTTATACACATTGCTAAAAAGCACCCCATCTCTTAGTAAAATTTGCTCAATCCCAGCTTTTCTCTGCCAATCTTTTTTCCTGCTCATTTAGATTTATTCAATCTAACTTATGTATTTATGTGATGCATACACACATGTATGTGTGTATATACATATATGTTTACATATGTGTATACATACTCTTTGTATGTATGCACACACATATACACACGTGTATCTATCTTTATGTGTACATACACATATATACACATACATGCATATATGCAAAGAGAATGTTTATATCTTTGTTACTATTTATTTTCCTATCCCATTTTATATGAGATTGCCTCATCTAAACCCTGCATCTCCTTTAAATTTAATTCTGTTTTGAAATCCTCTTTTTTATTTTTAGTACTGGGGATTTAACGCAGGGGCACTTTACAAATGAGCCTCATTCCCAACCCTTATGATTTTTTTTTTTTTTTTTGAGACAGGGTCTCACTAAATTGCTTAGGATCTCACTAAGTTGCTGAGGCTGTCTTTGAACTTGGGATCACCTTGTTTCAGTCTCCAGAGCCACTGGGATTATAGGCATGTGCCACCATGCTGGGCTAAGTTTTAAAATTCCATAGAAACAGCCAATTCTTTATAGATCTGCTAAACCTTCAACACATACCAAGGTAATGATTTTGATGACAGTGTGATTCTGAATTCGCTGGATATTGGTTGGTGTGGTGTGGCTTCCATCTTATCCCTCCTGGGGGAGGAGATGCTAAATGGAACCTTAAGTCCCCTTTCAAGTATGCAAGTGTACGAAGGCACAGGCCGGGCTCAGCACACCTCTGTAGAGAGCCAGACAGTAAATCTTGGGCTTTGCAGGTCCGCAACACAAACTCAGAGTTCCAGCCAATCAGTGGGCGTGGCTGCGCTGCACCCTAGAAGCAAGGTGGGGAGAGCAGATGGGACTTTCCACCGAGGCTGAGGACCCGTCACGCAGGAACCGGTGCATGGCAGAGGGAACCAGCAGCCTGGGATGCCATTTCTCATCTCCGCCTTTCCCAGGACACGCTCAGGACGTGTGGCATAGGAGGTAGTGGTGAGATCGCGGGTGCATCTAGGTGGCCCCGCATGTCTGAGAAGCGGACACCTCAGTCCACCACCGGATGCTTCATCCCCAGCAAGGCATTGGGCCCCTCCACCCGCAGCAGGTGGACTGAGCGGGTGAGCGCCCCAGAGCAGGTGGAGCGTGGAGATCAAAGTCCCATTTAAGGCACAGACTTAGCTTGCTTCAGGCTTCCTTGTGTGGGAGCGGATCTTAGCTATCGCAGGGACTGACATCAAACTTAGGATCCTCCAGCCTCAGCCTCCGGGTTCGCTGAGATTACAGGAGTGGGCCTCTGTGCCCTCCTTAGAAACTGTTTAAGAGGTCTTTTAAATTACAGGAGGCAAAAGCAATCCATGAATAAGGACTGGACCGTGAGGCACCGTTCTGCCCCTATTCCCAGGGTCCAGATATTATGAAGGAATGGCCCATTTCAGGGATGTGCGAATGAGCTAAAAACATCCAGCCACGACTCATTTGTTCCATGTTAAAGTGCTCAGGACTCCAGGACTTCGGCAAATCTTCATCACAATTCAATTCATTAATTCACTACACATTAACAAGCACCTGCTCCGTTCAGGGCGCTGTCCCTCAGACACCGCACTTAGCAGTAAAGGGGATAGAAAAACATTCCGTGCTCTCATAAAGCTTTCATTCCGTGAGATTGGTAGGTTTATAAGAATATATGTGAAGAAAATGGAACTGGAGAATGGCATTTGGGGGAAGAGGTTCTGAGAACAGAATCACTTATTCCCAAAGTTAAAAAGGATGGCAACATTTTCAGTAAATATCAAGAATTATAACAGAAAGATTTCATTTTAGCTACATGGAAAAGTCATGGACTGGTTGAGCTCTGGCTTCATGGATGATAAATAGGGGAAATCCTGGTATATTTCCAACAGTGGAGTTTAAGTAAGGTATCTGAAGGAACTTCCCAACATTAGTGTTGTTAAACAGAAACAGGTGGAAGAAGTTGCCTGAGGACTCTTTTCCTTTGGAGAATTTAGAAATGGGCTAGGCAACATCCATCCAAACATACAGTCTCTCTTAGAGGCAGGGAGTTGGATTGGAGCCAGGCCTGGGTATTTCATTGAAAATATATTAAATTTCCAAGTTTGTTACCTTGGTCTAGAGAGTTATCATATATATTTTTTTAAGTTTGTGCTTATAAAGGTCTCTTCTTCCATAGATCAAGCTACATAGATGAGCTCATGGAAGAAATGCAATTTTTAATTTTAGCACTTTCTATAAATGGGTTTTCTAAACCCTAAGCTGAAGTTGTTACCACGACGGGGAACATGGAGATAATTTTTCATTCTTTCATGCTATGCTGAATGCCAGCAGTGGAAGCTCCTAAAAATAATCATACCTTGTATTTATATAGCGCCTTTCCTGAGGTTCTCAAACTGCTCTGCAGACATCATGTAATTAATCCCTGTAAAGCATCCTGAAGGTAGCAGTATAATATTAAGTTAATATTTGTCTTGTATATAAAGGTTATACATTTCAGACTTATGTGTTATATTTATATTGTTTTCTGTGAACTCCAGAGCAGACATAAGGCTTGCTGCCAAAAACCTTGATTATTATATATTGCAAGGAGTGATGAGCAGAGAGATGGGAAATCTGAGCTGCAGCATTCAGGGAAGTAAGGGAAGTTATGCCTTGCTGCTCCAAGGTTGCAAAAGTTACTTTTTTTTTTTAGGGTTCATAGGAAGTTTTACAGGAGTATGAGATGAGGGCATGGAAAGAGATTTATAATGCTCCTAAAAAACAATATGTATGATACATTTGCGTGGAGGTAAATGAGGAAAGATCGTACTAGAATGAGGTAGGGGATTCTTCAAGTCACTAATGTGCCGGGTCTGCCTTTTCTCAGTCCAGTTCTTTCCGCAACTTTGCAAAATGTTTTTTGTCTTCACTTCTGCACACTTATAAAGGATTCTAACAGGACTAGATCTGCAGTCAGCCACAAACACTTTAGTATGAATTTCAGCTAGGGAAACCTCTGCCAAACGTTTTCCCTCTTTAAGTCTTCTCTCTAATTTTGCAATACAAGGATTAAATGAGTTAATATTTATATAACCAGTGTCAGGCATGTAGTAAATGTTTATGCAAAATATTATTATTATTTATAAACACATCAGGCATCATTGAGGGGCGAGGACAGTATCCTGGGCTCCTGTGAGCATTTTTGCATCCTTGAGGTCAGGCCTCTGGGGCAGCCTTCAGTTCTATCTATGCATAGTCTTGGTCCTGGTACGGAATACAGAAAAACAAAACTTAAAACCCCTAAAAATCAAAAACCAACCAAACCAAACCAAAACAAAAATAAATATAAAAATGTGCCACCATGACCCTAGCAGGTAGGTGGAGAAGTGACAGAAGAAAGAGCGTTCCCTCTGAGGAGCTTTGGTGGGGGTGATGATAAACTGGACATAAAGAGAAAGAGGTAAACAGAACTCTGGAGAGAACCGGATTCCAGCTGGGAAGGGTGGCATTTGGCTTCCGCAGGGCTGGCTCAGGTTTGGAAGAGGAGATGTTTACCTAGGCTCCAGCTTGCGCTCAGCCCAGCAGGCTGCCTGCAGGTTCACAGCTGACCATTGCCATCATGGCACTCTCTTCTCCGCAGCAGCAGCCAACAGGAGGGGACAGCCAGGGACACACTTGCCAGCCCAGAGGTTCTGGTACCACCCTTGAGTGTTTCTGAATTTGCAAGAGGGTGTTGGTGATTTTCCACCGGCCAAGTCAATCTTCCTTGCTCCTGGGCCCAAATTTTAGCATTTGTACTGTTTTCCAAACACCTCTCATTGGCTCCGATGATCCCTTACAAACAAGCTGAAGACTTAGCACTGAAGCCACTTTCAAGTGTGAACGGGGGCCTTGAGCAGCCTGGACCCTCGGCCTGAGGTACATTGTCTGTTTGCTGCTGATTGTCCTTCAGGCACCTAACTTCATCTTGGCTCACCCCAAAGGAAGACATTCTTGAGCAAAGGCCCAAGGCTATGGAATTCTGCCCTTGGCACAGGAGAGGGAGCCTCCAAGGAGACATTCAGAATGACCTTAGATGCATGAATTCTGCCATGCAATAGCCACCAAAGATTCAAGGCCACCCAAGTATATAATGGCTGGGTTTCTCTCCTGCATGTTGGCTGCAAGAAAAATATTTTCTTTTGAAAACTTAATCAAATTTTAAACAATAAGAGAGCTGACTTGGACATTTTATTAAAGATATTTATTTTATTAGAATGTGCCAGTAAAAAATTATGTTAAAAGTTGTTTATTTTATAGAGTTTTTGAAAATAATAAGATTAGCCTATGCAGTGGTAGATACCCGTATTGTCACTGATGATGCCCATATTACTGTCTACCCAAAGCAGGTGACTTGAATGTAAGTGCTTAGTTTTCCTAAAAGCTCATAAATTCTGCTGAAATTTTTTCTTCAAATGTATATGCACAGCATTGTTGTTATTTATGAGCATGTAGGACTGGCCCTCTATGGAAATGGTTAAAGTTTAGTAATTTGGGTGTCATTTGTCTCCATTAAATGAAAAGTTCTTGAAGGTGGTAACAGTGAGGCATGTTCTGGGTGCAAGTGAGAGAAACAGAATTGAAACTAGCACAAAGGGGGATTTATTGGTGCAAATAGGATGCGGAAAGGATGGGCGGTCCCTGAGCTCCTCTGGGGTGGGGATAGAAGCGATGCTTTCAAGCCTCTCTCACTTCCTACCTGCAATCTGTTTTCTTCTCTGTTGGATTTTTCTCAGGTGATTTCCCTCCACATCTCGGCAAAGATGGCCACTGGCTTCCATAACTCCTCCTGCTTACCCAAGAGGCCAGGATGCATTCTGTAGCTAAGGAAGTAGGGAGGAATGATCAGACTGGGGATGTAGCTGTGGGAGTGAGTGGATAGTGTGGGTGTCCAGAGAACGGGGGAAGAGACTCAACTCAACACACCCAACCTAGTCCCTTTTGAGGGACTGATTCAGGCTCTCTTACGAACACACCTAACTCCGCTCACATCTCTCTCTCTCTCTGTCTCTCTCTCTCTCTCTCTTTGGCACTGGGAATTGAACCCAGGGACACTTAATTTAACCACTGAGCAGCATCCCCAGCCCTTTTTTTATTATTTTGAGGCAGGGTCTCACTAAGTATTGCTTAGGGCCTTGATAAATGGCTGAGGCTGGATTTGAACTTGTGATCTTCCTGCCTCAGCCTTCTAAACTGCTGGGATTACAGGTGTGCACTACCATGCCTGGCTCTTGTATCCTTTTTAAACATGAATATCCTCCTGAACTTGAGTTGCTTCCCACTCCTGTGTTGGTTGGAACAAAACTTGTGCTTGAGGCACAAGAAACCATGCAGAGCAAAAAGTATCATGTCCCAGGAGGAGGCAGGATCTTGTTTCCGAAAGGAGAGAGAGCGATTTTGGGCATCCTCAAAGAAGAGCAAGTTCTACTGCTGGCAGACACTGACTGACCTGTGAATTTTTATCATATTCTCCCTGATGTTTGCCCATGTGGGACAGTGAGATGGCTTTTTCTAGAGTCACCAGCCCTCCTCCCATTCTTGAGTTCATTTTGATATTGACCGATGAGGATGCTAATAGGTGGCTAGTCCAGAACAGGATCCTAATTGTACATTTTCTGCTTTTTGCCTAGTGAAAGTCCTTCCCACTCCCTGGGCTCATGGCCACACAGAATAAAGGCTGCATATTTAAGTCGTAGCCTTGTGAGTCCTAGTCTCTGAGATAAGTAGAGTTCATATGGCGCCCTCTTGTTGCACCTGTAAGGACAGGCCTACTCCTCCTTCTTTCCTGCCTAGGGGCTGGAATGTGGGCAGTGATGCCCCACTTGGGTGATACAGATGAAGGCAGAACTTGGCAATGGCCAAACCACAGGAAGGAGGGGGGCCCCACAGCAGCTGCCCACCAGGCTGACCTTTCCCAGCAGAGCAGATTCTTAGCAGGGTTTAGAGAGAGAAATTCATGTGAAAAAAAACAGTCTTACTTTGCTGAAGCCACTGCTGTTTGGGGTTTCTGTCTCTTGCTCTGACCCTAGAGCTCCACTAAAACACTGGACCAAATCCGGAAGGTGCAACAATGCCAATTGGGCTAAAATGGAAAAAAATCTTAGAATACCTGAAATAATTACTTTTTTGACATTCAGGAAAAATAAAAGATCTTGAAAAAATTGAGAGTGATAAAAATAATTAATTGAACAGCCTGAGAGCATGATATTTATAATGCATCATGGAAATCAGAGACTCGGGAGATTTTTGAGCTGAAAGGAACAGGAAAGTTTACCTGGTCTCATCATCTGGTCCAACCACTCAGTTAAGGGCAGTTTCTCAGTCTTGGCACTATTGATATTTTCATCAGATACATCTTTGTTGTTCGGTGCTATCCTGTACATTATAGGATGATCAGCAATAGCCCTACTGTGTGATCTACTATATGTACTACTGTATAATCCTTCTGAATATAAGCCTAAGGGAATTGAAAATAGATTTGAATTGATATTTGTACGCCCATGCACATCACATATCATTCACAACAGCCAAAATGTGGAAGCAGCGCAAGCGTCCACGGACAGGTAAGTGTACAGTGATATGTACACTCCATTGTTGAGACTTCAAAAGCAGAGGGAAATGCTGACACATGCTACAATGTGGACGAACCTTGAAGATACCACGTTAAATGAAATAAAGCGCTTGCCAACAGACACGTCTTATACAGCTCCACTTATATGAGGTACCCCGTATCCATCAGTACAGGCAGAAAGTGGAATGACAGCTGCCAGGCTAGAGGAAGGAGGAAAGGTAATAACGGTGTCCAATGTTGTCACTATCCCCATTTCAGTGATGACAATCAAAAATATCTCAAGACATTGGGAAATGTACCCTGATGGGTGGTGGGGAATTAGCTTCCCACTGAGCAGCATAAATTTAGAGACAGGAAAACTGAGATCTGGTCAGCTAGAGAGTAGATATCTTCTCTACGTTGCTCTATCTGCAAGTTTGAAACATGCAAGCACTTATAATACTGATTTACAACATGGTAAAACGTTAAAAGGAAAATACTTCAAAATAAATAAAAACCAAGTGACAGTAGTAGTGGAAGTGAAGGTTCTTAAATATCATCTTACTTAATCTTTAGTTATAACCATACAGACCAAGATTCACCTATTGTTATGTTGAGCATCCTAGAATCTAGTAGACTTAGACAAAGTCACACATCTTGCATTTGGCCCTAACTGTACACAAGTGCCCACTATTTTACTGTAAGATGAATAATAAGCAAAGCACCTTCCATGTTGAATCAAGTAATCAAAAATAAGCTGAACAGGTCTGTGGGGATAAATTCAGCTTTTCTTTAATCACTTATATATTCCCTCATTCAACAATTATGTATTGGATGTCAGCTATATGCATAGCATTGAAAGAGAAAATTCGAAAAGGAAAATAGTTTATGTTTACTGCTAGATCCTGATATAAATTTTACATGTATTAATTCTTTGTTTCCTTACAACAGTGCTACGATATGGGTGCTATTATGCTTATGATTTAGAGATGAGGAAATGGAGGCTTGGAGGTGCTTAAGTACCTTGCTGAAGGTCACAAAGCCAGAGAGCCCCAGAACAAGGTTTAGACCCAGGTGGTTCGACTCTATTGGTTTACTTCTGGATGCCATAACAAAGAACCACAAACCAGGAGGCTTAAAGTAAGAAGAAATCGTGCTCTCAAACTCTGGAAGGCAGAAGTGCACAGTCAAGGTATCAGCAGAGATGCGCTTGGTCCACCACCCACGGGGGTCCTTTGCCTCTTCCTAACTGTGGTGGTTGCTGGGAATCCTTAGCCTTCGCTGGCTTGCAGCTTGCGCGATGTCTTTGCCTCCATTGCCACACGGCATTGCCCCCGAGTCTCTGCGCTAACAAGCCTGTCCTCTTACAGAACACTGGGTGTGTTGAGTTAGAGGGCCACGCTGTTCCAGTGTGACTTCATCTCAGTTACACCGGCAATAATTCCATTTCCAAATAAAGTCATGTTCTGAGGCACTAAGGGTTAGGACTTCAACATGTCTTTTTTGGAAGAAACAATTTAACCTGTAGCTATTCTTAACCACCGCAGTGCCCTTGTGACTCTCTGTAGGTAAATGGAATCCTTGTCACTTGGGAGCTCATAGGAGCACAAGAGATAAGCCATGTGCTCAAACAACTGCAGCGAAACAAAAGCTGGAATCATTTCATACATGTCTTGGGACTGCTATGAGCCATAGAAGTTCAGGGGAGGTTGAGAGGTGCCATTGGGGATGCAGAAGGGGGCAGCCGTGGGTGGCACTTCTTTAGGAGGAGCTGCCAGAGAGGGTGGGGGAGGTTTAGACTCACTGCAGACCAAAATGCAGAGAGCTGGGAAAACTTGGGGCTGGTTACTTGAATAAGATACCATCACTCAGTATATAGGATCTACACACAGTGATAGTGGGGGTCAGAAACTAAACTTTTCAAGTACAAAAAGTCATGAGATGAACTAGACCTGCTCTTCAGGTGAGGAGGGTAATTTATTACACAACTGGGGTCACTGAACTTAAGAGATTAAAGGACTTGCTTGTATTCACATAGCTAGTTAGTGATGGAGAATGAGTTGGGACACATTTTTTTTCTATTTTACAGTTAATTCTTTTCTATATATATCATAAAGCTATAAAAATAGATTGGAGGAGATACCCCAAGCTACTGACTTCCAGGTTAAAAGTCATTATACTGAATTATAGAGTGATGAACTTTGAATATGGGGGAAGGTCATTTCCAGGGGCCCATTAGACCAGGTGTTGGGTGAGAAATAGGGCCAGGAAGGAGAAGGCAGGAGCTCTTGGAGATTCAAGAGGGACACAGTGGGGCTGGAGCTGGTGTCCAGCAGAGAGAGTGAAAAGAAAGTCTTCTTTAGATATGAAACAGGCAGACACCCTTGATGGCTGGGGTGGAGGAAACAGAAGGCCAAGATGACTTTGAGATTTGGGGTCCTAGATATCATGGCAGTGCCACTGGTAGAAATGGAGTGTTAAGAGGTACTATTCAGGGGCTGGAGTGGTGGGTCAGTGGTTATGGTGCTTGCCTGGCATGCATGAGGACGCAAGTTCAAACCCCAGTTCAAACACAACGAAGTGTCAGAGCAACAAAAGCCACATGATAAACTAAATGAAAAAATTGATTCTCTCTGTCCCTATCTCTGTCACTCTCCCTCTCTTAAAAAAAAAAAAAGAGGTATTATTCGGTGACCATCTATGTCCTAGAAAATAGAACTTTTAGTACTAAAATCATGAACATCCCAGTTAAAATCCTGGGGTACGTGGGTCTCCCTAGAGGAAAAATAAGTTTTTTGCTTTTACTATTTTTTTGTGGGGATAATTAATACTAGCTCAATTAACCAATACTTTAATACTAGACCTACATTCATGAAACCTAAGAATAAGATGAGAGTTTCAAAAGCATCTTTTAGCTCTAAAATTCTATGAATCTGTGAATGAAAACAGCTAAGGTTACCTTCCTGATTGTATTTACAAGGCTGAAGAATGTTAAAAGCAGCAGACTTTTGGAGGTTACATACTGGAAGTTCCCTGCCTTTCTTAATTTCATTATTCAGATTTAACTCTGAGCCTCTAACTCAGGCCTCCCATTGTGCTCTTATCTGCTCTTCAATTTGCTGGACATTTCACAATTAAAATCTCCCCACTCCTCTTGCTTGGGTGTACAAAGAATCGCAAGGTTTTGACAACACTTTTCTTCCTTTGTTGAAAGGAGATCCTTGATCTCAGAGTTGTTCACATCAAATCCGCCCTGAGGGTATCCACTAACGATGCCCTCAGTTGTTTTTTTTTTTGTCTGTTAAATGATGTAAGTTACCAGCCACTTGTTCACTGGGGACTGGAAAGGTATGTTGGAAGAACTCCTGATTTGATTTCCCAGGCTATTCCTGAATCTTATTTTAGATAGTAAGAAGTAATTTTTCAGTGCAGTGCACATGAAATTAAGCATGCAACTGCTATTATTAACGGGGCTTGTGCATCTCATTTCCCCCTCTACATGGTAACATACACATGTGGGAGGCTGAAGCTGTGCTAGGTTGTTCTAGCAGAATTATAAAATCTGTAATCTGTCCCTTGAGATAAACGTGTAATTCATTTTCTCTGGGAAGGAAAACTGAGCCTTGGTCTCTAACATCTCAAAGGGCTTACTCAAAAGAATCTCTCTCTGGTGGTAAGTGTTTGAGTCTTATGTTTTATTTTTTAAAATACGCCCATGTCACTAAACACGCTAAAAAAATGCCCACAGCACTTTTCTGCGTAATTTTGTGAATTCAGTGCTGATCAAATTCTGGGTGTCACCTCCACACATGAGGAATGAATACTCCTCCCTTTTATTTATAAATTGCTATGTTTTCTTGACAGGAAAAGCTTTTCCATGTTGCTTTAGTTATGTGCCTCAAGGCTGGGGGAAGACACCTCTTCTAGAGATGTAACAGTTTGGGTCTTTGATGCTTCAATTTGCCTAGAAAAAAATTTTTTTTGAAAAAACTGTTTTCTCCCCTTTTAAATCAGGACTGGGAGCCATTAGTAACCGGTATTTCTGGTGACCTTGTCTAGTCTCATCCTATCTCCGTTGGCCCAGTTTGGGGCAGTTTATGATTATAACACAGGAAATCTGGAGAACTTATAGTTGGACAAATGACGTGGGATAAAGAAGAGAAGAGCTGAGAGATGGCAGCTTTTAGGAGCAAAAAGTCAGTGAAATTATCGGCTTAAAAAAATCAGTGACCAGGCATGATGGTGCCATGTGTGGTTGACAAAGGGGACTTAGATGGCATGGAGCATGTTTGTACATTTCTCTTGGCTAAACTGATTGTGGCTGGAAGCCTACAGGTGAAAGCCATTACCTAAACTATGAACTTGGACAACTCTTCCAGCTTAATCATCTGGGTAGGCTTAGCTACCAGATCTTTTTGCTGGGAGCAGATCCACCATCCAGAAGGCCAGTACAATTATGAATGTTGCTCACAGCAAAATTCTTGTGTTTTGTTTTGTATTCTGTGTGTCCCAACCTGACAGTAAGTATGATTGACGTAGGCTTAGTACATAGAAAAAAGCTGTCAAACCGAAACAGACATCTCTTGCTAACCCAAACAGGCTGTACGAAACTCTTAAGGTGTTGGTTTTTCACTCTCTTTCCTCGTAAAAAGATTTTCTTTTTTATATTCCTAGTTTCCTTTTGTGAAGAATTTAAACTTTGAAATATGCTCAACCATGGAGGAAAATTCACAAAACAAGTATCTCCAGCTGCTATGGATGATTTTGCAGCCGTTCAGTTAAGTCTCTTGCAGTCTTGAAAACCTGCCTAATTTGGGGTTGAGTTTTATTTGCCATCCGATTTTGTATTTTCAAATACAAAATCACTTCTTGCCTGTCACTTCTAACAGGCAAGAAGACCGTGACATGGACTTACAAACTGGGTGCTCTGTGTAACGCTGGTACTCTCTATGCACGTAGCCCTTATCTTTTGTGGCGTAAACTACATCTGCACAGCTGCCAGAGATGAGCAGGCAAGAGCCAAAGCTAAGAGGGAGCTAATCCACCTGTCACACTGTTCCTGTAACTCTTCCAACGAGTTTACAACACCAGGGTCCCATTAATACAGAAAGCCCTTAATACAGAAAGCCATTTGTTTCTTATAAATGCACGTTTGGATGTAGAAGAAAGTGGCCTCTATCTATAAAAGAAGTCACCCAGTAGAAGATCCTGTGTTGTCCTACCATGCAGGCAGATGGCTTCAGAAAAATAGAATATTTACAGTAAGTTAGCAAAACAACATTCCTCCCTGAGTATGTGAAACAAGGTACCCTAAAGGCTTTGTTTTATGTACATATAAAGTTATTTAATTCTCAAGGAAACTGTCCTCAACAGCAAGAATGTGTGGCTGGTTGTATTTTTTTTTCCTTTGCGAACTTTCTTTATTGAAGGTTTGTGCAATGGTTCAGCGGAAATTATGTGGCATCTTTCCTCAAAGAGAGCTGCATTAATGTGCCAATGCCCTTTATTTAATGCACTTTAAAATTCTGACGCGTCTTTTAAAAAGTACGAGTTGTGTTGGGAAAGTCTAATCACCGTTCTGCATGAACGGAAATGTGCTATTTTTGTAAGGGTAGTGCTGGAGTCGGGTTTTAGCATAAGGGTGTCTCTATGGTACAGATGTCCGGAGACACTGGTTCGTTTCGATGCCCAAATCAACCAGCTAGAAATGTTACTTCTGCTGAAATTAGTCAAAAGAACTTCAACTAATCATCAGTGAAGCAACTGGGGACTGAAAATTCTTAAGACTAGAGAGAATATTTAGAATTAACTCTGCAGAAATTCAGCTTTGGGGGCAAACTTTCTTTACTCTCTGCAGAGGCAGCCATCCCACAATTTTACATCGTGTGTCTTTAATAGCTCCGGATACGATTGTCTTAGTTTGCTGATCTAATCCATTTCCCTTTTTTCTCCATCACCCACCCACCCTCCTCTTTCTGGATGCCTCTCTTTGGATGCCTGTCTTTGGATCTCTTCCCATTCCAATCAGTGTGTCCTTTAAAAAAAAAATGTTTCATTAAGGTTGAAGTTCCAAGGACATCACTTTCCCTCTTTGAATAAAAAGTGCCTTCTTATTTGAATGCAAACTGCCTGTGCCCTGACTGTACAATCAAAACAACGGGAAATATACCCAGTGCACGCAGGCAAAATTGGTGTGTGAGTCTCTTGGAAATATCTAGTAACAGGTGCAGTCAGATAGGCTGGCAAAGCGTTCTGGTTTCATAACAATTACTAATAAGAAAATAAACGTTAGGTATGCATTATTAAAATAGTTTGTGGTTTTATTTTATTGAAAATAAAAGAACAACCCCATCCAGTATCCATTTCTGTAGCAGTCAAACCCACAATTAAAAAAAAAATCTGACTTTATCTCTCCCAATTTAGGCACTTCTCTATTTTAATGAAATTTGCATATAGATGTTTGCTTTGTAGGAGGAAAACATATACAATTTTTACCCAAATCTTTGAAAAAAATCCGTGTTATCCACCAGGTCAGTAGAGTCTCTTATCTGTGGCTTTTGATGACTGTACAGTTGCATTTATTATACATGCTCCATATCCTAAGAGTTTCAATTGTAATAGCCTTTTTTTTAAATAAAAGGAAACATTTGCCAATTTTGGGGGGGTGAACTTATTTATTTATTTATTTTTTTGGTTTCTATAAATAAGAATTTTACAGTTTTAGGAATGGCTCAAATGCACAAGTGAGGAAAGCTGCTTTGCAATTCTTGGAGACTTCAAAAGCATCTATTAGAAACTTCTGATTTTTAATTTGCCTTCATGAAGTCTGAAACATACATACATACACGGAAATTGAGGATTTAATGTTACTTGCAATATTTGTGCTATTTGTGTAGAATCTGAAAAGGAAATAGTTTCCTTTCATATCCAAGAGAAGAGGATACTGTACATTAGAATCTAAAGCTGTTTTTCTTAGGCTTTGAACTTCTACATATAGATTCCACATTTTTTGCTGCATCAAAAGCCAGGATGTCAGGTTTTATAGGAAAGAGGGGATGGCTGTATTATAGACATCTTTCTAAGTTGAAATGAATAGAACATTTTTGGAAGGTGCAGAGTGAAGCAAGTCTCGAAATAAAGCAGAAGAATGGAGTGAGAGAAAGAAAGAAAAGCAAAGAAGCTGAGAATGAGGAGAAAATGTATATACTTAAGAGAAAATGTTGAAGAGCCTTGCATTGGAAAGAATGCATTGAATTAACTGCATGGAAATATAAAGATGTATTTGCTGAAATGGAGTTCTAATTGATACACTCTACAGAATTTGCAGAGATTAAGGCTGAGAAATCTTGAAAACGACATGGGTCCAGATATCATCAATGCACTAAAATAGGAAAATGACCCCGGTGAGAAGAAACAATCAATTCTGATCCCATGTTGATGGAGAGAGAAAAAAATCCAAAGAATTGCCTCAGTTCTTTCTGTTCATAAAAGCTCTCATCACTCTCTACTCCCAAATGTTCATATTTGATTTCAGTGCTGAGATTTGGCTAGAGCTGTGGGGAGCCAGCCACATTAAGCAGGGGTTGGGGGAACAAAGTCCCTTTAGGCCAGTCACCTGTTAAGTTTAGGATAAAACAGAAATTGAAAACTTATTCTCCTCTCAAAGCATTTTATTTAGAAGTTCCAAAGCACCAAGGACCAAGAGTGTTGCAGAGTCTATGTGTCTGTGCACGTGTGTGTGCATGTATGCATGTTTTTGCATGTGCACACATATACATGCACATCTGCCCTTTCATGTGTGTGAGAGCCCAAGGAAGCAGACAATAGGAAGAAGGAAGAGAGAGAAGAGGGTTGTCAACATGAATGAAATTGAGGAGAGATTTCCCTAAAGGGTATATATATTCACATATTAAAGAACATATGTGAAAATATATAAATGGAACTTAAGTATTTCCAGCCATGGAATTAAAAACACACACATATTGTGTATATATGTGTATGTGCTTAAATTTTTTTTTTTGTTAGTAGTTTTTTGGAATGGAAGGAAAAAGGAAACAAGTGCCTTTTACCAGCTGTATTATCATATTCACAACCACCGGCCCGGGGGCTCCTGCCTACACCAATTACCCTTGTTCAGCTCTTCATTACCCACATTGCTTGACCTGCTTCTATGCATAATAAGGTTAATCATAATGAAATGAAATCATTTGATTTTATTAATTTCTTATACAGTTTGTCTCCAGACTTCTTCCCAATGCTAGGACATCAAGAAATACGGTTCCTGTGCTAAAGTTTGCTCCCCCTGCTGATGTCTCTGAGAGACACACATCAGTAGGAGCTTTTGCTGCTTGGGAACACACCACACACACACACACACACACACACACACCCCTCATCCCTAGAGAACAGTGCCACTGCATTGGGAGTTCCCTGTGTGTCCTGCATCTACAGCAGTAGCACCGCATCACACTCTCTACCCAGAATCCTTTGGCTACTGAAGGAGCTCAAAAGGGTGCGCTGTGGGAGGGGGTAGGAGTTGAGTCTTGGAATACATCAGGTAGGCAGCCTCTGAGCTTTGTCTCCATCCCCATTCCCTGCTGACATCTTCATTCCAAAGGGGAACGGCAGAGCTTTATCCAAAGAGCTTTTCTCAGCACAAAAACAATTCAGATAAGTAAATGGATGGCATTTGGTTTCATAAGACTAATTGGACATGGGAGATAGGTCATGGAATTAGTAAAAAAAAAAAAAAAAAAATAGCATGTCCCTTTATTAGACATCTTATATACATGAAAGAACACAAGGTAACCAGGTAACTTTCATAAAACACATAATGTTAAAAGAACAAGAGTTAATCTTTCAAAATAACTACAAAAAATTTAGGGAAAAATCTTGGAAATGTAGTTTTGAGCCCTATATAAAATTTCAGCTCAAAGGTATTCCGTTTAGTAACAAAATTGGCTAAATAGATAATGTTCTAAGCATATTTGTTTTTTTCTACAAATCTAGACATTAGGAAGAAGTGTAACTGATGAAATAAATGGATAGATTATATTAACCTAATATAAAATGCACTTTTTTGCTTTAAAGTTTGGAAAAACTGTCTTTGTCTCCGAGGTACACAACATCATTTCTTATCCTTTGTGAAATGATTAAGGAAACGAAATCTTAGCTTTAGATTTGGAGTCTTTAGGAAATTAAAAAAAGCAAAAACCCAAAATCAAAAGAAGCTAAACAGAAAAAAAAGAAGAAGAAAAGGGAGGAGAAAAGAAAGGAAGGATGGAAAGCCATGAGTAAAAAAAGATGCTATTTAATGTATAAATCAATTTAAGTTCTGTAATAAGGTTTCTTAATATATTTGATCATGTGACATAAAATTCCACTTTCTCCTCTTACTCAACGACTCTTGGGGGAAAAAAGCCACATCAGAAAAGATAAGGAGAATAAAAGAAATGAGTCAATAAAAACCAGAATAAATGGGAATTTACACCTTATTTAATGTCAATCTGCTCCAATTCTTGTTTGTTATGTGTACCCACATACATGCCTGGCATTGGCATTTAATGACTTGTTTTGGTATCGAAATATACTCTTGCCTTTCAGATGCATGCAGACCTTACTTGTCCTTCAAAGAGAAAACATCCTGTTTTGGTTAATGGGCTTAAAAAAAAAAAAACAACAAAAGTAAATTGTGATAGCAATTAGGCTTCTCAGTGAGCATGCTCAGTGGGTCTCTCGTGGTTGCTAGGCAACCAGCTGAAGGTGCGTGGCAAGAGGGCCCCAAAAGCAAGACATAAGCACCTTTGGCATAGGCTTCACCTGGTCCGGAAACCCAGGCTCATTTGTTTAATTAATTATGGGATAGCCTTGGGTGCTTTTCCTGGACCCCTTCTGCATTGGGGGAAAAGGAGTGGGGTTCGCAAGAAACAGAGCGGGGGATGTAGCAGCCTGGGTTCGAGGACCGCAGTGAGCACTTCCAGAAACAGCCTCGCGTGTGCATTGGTTGCGGTTTTATAGTGTGTGCGTGTGACAATTTATTTTTCGTTTTGGGAGTCGTAGTTAGCTCTCAGCCACTGCACGCGGGCTGCTCAATATGTGTCCCGGCACCATTCTAATCCCACCCTGGATCAGTGTTTCCGCGTACCTCGGATATTTAAGCCTTTCAAATAAATCCATTTTCACATACTCGAGTCACAGCTCAGAAAAATTCCAGTTCGACCACATGGTTAAATTAAAGGTTGCAGCCCATATTCAAAAGCCCATTCGCACGCTCCGGGGTTCTGCTGAAGAAGCACTTACGGTGGTGCAGAGACCGGTGCGGGGAAGTCAAAATGAATCAACTTTCAGAAACCGCACAAATGCCATGCCTCGTCTTTGGTGAGCACAGGGCCATCTCCATCAGCACCTCTAAGTAGCAACCCAACCAAACACCTGGTTCGGTCCACAGTGACAGCTCACTGTCTCTCCAGTGGTAACAATTTAGAGGCAGGATGCTAAACAAGATATATACATGATGTCAAATATTGGCTGCGCACATCTAAGCCAATCACTTCTAAATAAATTAACCATGGCACTGCCTAATACGATCCACCTGCCTTCTTCCTTGCCTTATTGCAGACCCTACCTGGACCCCCCTTTGATTAAATGTCAAAAGCTTGCCTTGTGCCTGCAGATTTCACTGAAGGCGGATAACAGAAAGGTTCCTCCTGTGACTCCATAAAACTGAAATAAATTCCACTGGCATCTTGTAAATTTTTATTTTCTACAATGACTGCAGGCCCCATCTGCGGCCCAGCTGTTATTAGAACGGAAAGCGTTGGCCCTTCTGCATTACAAAACAGCATAGAACAGTAATTGCCAGTGGAAGAGATTAAGTGTAGACACTAAAAATGTTTACTCGCAATGAATATGCATAACGATGGGTAGGAAACAGCACTGGAAGATTAAAAAGAGAGAAGGGTTTGTTTACAAGGCTGGGGAAAAAAAAAAAAGAGTGGAATGTCAGTTGGCCCCGAGCCTGAAATAGGAACGAAAAACCTTTGGGCAAGGCATTAGGGAGAAAAACAGATGGTTTGTGAACCTTTTATTAGATAGAAAAATCATTAATCAAGCCCAGGCTGGAAATGGCAGGGTTTTTGGTAGTTCATATTTTAGTTTATTTTTTCTTAAAGTGACAGGATACTTTTTTTTTTTTTTTTTTTTTTTTT